>RSEF01000011.1:1926227-1942104 GCA_003993805.1 Himantopus leucocephalus | reverse complement strand
CCCCCCCCCCCCCCCCATTCTCCCCAGCTACAGATGTACAGGCCTTGGATGGATGGATTGAAAGGTGGATCTAATTCCCCTGCAGCACTTCCGACAAAACGCAGCTCCATCGCCTTGTAGGGAGAGCTCCCAAATGAATTGCTGCAATTACCCCAGCTGCAGGAGAAACTGTGGGTTTTCTCTCGCTGGCGACAAAGACTTCTCCAAAAAACAACCCCCAAAACACCCACCCATACCAAGCTGTAATGCAATCATCCGGGATGCGCAAGAAGGGAGCCCCCGACACCACCCTCCATGATCAGAGAAACACGTAGCCGCGGCGAAAGGCAAGGGGAGAACAAAGTCAGCCGCCTTTCGAGGCAGCAACAGGCAAAAAGGACATGGAAACTCCTTAACACCAGCAGCCCCAGCTCGGGAGGCAACAAAATGCTGGGCAGGGATGCGGGGCAGGGGAAGCATCGCTCATTTCTCCTGCCTGACTGCTGCTTTCCTTCTCTTGCGTTGCAGGCAGCTGGCCTCTAAAAATACCCACTGTTGTCACGCCGTCCTGCCCGCTAGGGCCAGGAAACAGCTCTGAGCAGCTTTCAGTTCAATTCTTCATCTGTGCCATCGTGTTTCCCCTCACCAGGGCTCGTCCCGGACCCATTTCTGTGCCTGGTAGGCGACAGTCTCTCAGGAACCACGGCCATAACCCAACACAGCCTCAGCAAACCAAGGGTGCTCACTGGGAATATACAGCCCCAGGAAATTTCTGCTAGCGTTGCTAAAACTAGCAAAAGGGTAAATATTTCCACTGCATCTCTCTGCTCCTCTACAAAGCGCGACAAGACCGTTGCACAAGGTGCATGGTCTTGTTTCGGTGCTGCTGATGGGAGGCCCACAGCCACGTGAGTGTGCACAGGGGCGGAGAGCCAGGAATTTCCCGAGATAATTCAGCCCGCACGCTCCTGAGCGGCACAACACCCCAGCTGTCCCGGGGACCAACACACTGCCGACAGCAGCCAGTGCAGCTTGGCTCTGTGGTAAAGGAGCGGAGAGAGGAGTCAGCTCCATCTTGGAGGTGCACTGCAGCATGGGGTGCCTCCAATGGAGAGGCACCATCCCTGCTGGCAAACCTTGTACCAAAAACCTCCAGCTACCCACAGACCCGCCATCGGGGCCTGGGGAAGGATGATGCCAGCACTGAGTAACGCACGCACTTGAGCTCAGCCGGCCGCACAAACCCCAGAGCGCACAGGGACCATGGCAGGGAGTGCCGCTGGACCGAGCCCCACGCCAACAGCACAGAGACGAGCTGCAAGGACCCCGAGCAATCCCCGGGCTGCGTGGGACCCGCAGCGAGCTGGAAAGCTAAACCACACCAAGAGAAAAACAGCCCCTGTCCCCCGCTGCCGCAGGGACTCCCCTCCCCTGCCCGCGGTCCGGCAGGGCAGGAAACCCGCTGACAGCCGGGCTCTGCCCACGGGAAACGCTGTGCAGCGGCACGAGAAGAGGCCCCAGGCCAGCAGAGCTTCCTGCAGCTGCACCTCCCGACAGCCTCCCACCAGAAAACACCGAGCAAAAGCATTCAGCCAAGCAGCGCCCACAAGGGACAACGGGAGCATCCTCAGGGGGAGACCCAAGTCCCCAGTGGGTTCATCTGCATCCAAAAGCTTCCCAGTGCTGGCAAGACCTCTAAGGCCCAACTTTAACCACTCCTGCTCTACCTGAAATAACAAACAGGTCTGCCTGTACAGAGAGAGGCTTGTTGTAGCCTGATGCAGAGCCACACCAGAGCAGGTGGGTAAAACGCTCTGCATCAGGGCCTGCTGCTTTACAGCATCACTCAGTGTAAGCCACTCATGAGCCCTTATAATTTCAATTTTCAAGGGAACCAGGAGAAAGCCAGGTCACATTTACTTAACCCGAAGTATTCAGCACATATGGGGTTTCAGCATACCAGCAGCAGAGGCAACAAGATGTGCCTCGTGGTTGCCCATCAGCCGGCCAGGGTGCCACAGGACTGGTTCCTGCAGAGGGAATTCATTCAGACAAAGAGCTCTTTGCTGCCTGTCTGATTTGTCACACAGGAGATTACATCGGAGGAAAAAAAGCTTTTTTTTTTTTTTCCTCCAAAGTGGGTTTTTCTCCCTCCCTGCGTTTCTCTTGAAATTAATTTTCGGCATTTAGCAGCATTTTCCCATGACTCTCCGCGGCTCCCTTGGCCAGGCGCCAGCCCTGGTACCGCTCCTCCACCAAAGATGTCTGCATCTGATTGATCCTCCGGCCAGCGAACGAGCGAGAGAGAGAGGAGACGAGCCCTAATAGCACATTAATAAATAAGAGAAGCCTTTACGGTTATTCCACTCACCGAAACAAACATCTCAGCAAAATAAACCAACATGGGATAAACTTACATCACGGGCCGGGAAGACAATCCTGGCTGGGAAGTGGGTCAGCCCAGGGAGCACGAGAGCATCGTTTTCAGCATCTCTGGAGCGTACGTGTGTGTGGAGGGGGGGAGAGGGCACCCGGCTCCCCTGCGCTGATTTATGCACAGGTTTAGAGAGTAGCGAGCCCAGACAAGCCAGTTAGCACATGCAGCAATTAGTGCCTCACTCCTGGGCAAGGCAGCCGAGAGATTTCAGAGGGCACCGGAGTGGCAAGGCAGTGCAGCGACAGCCTGCACTAGCTCTCGCTGCAGAGACCGAAGATAACCGCTGCCGCCTGCTTCTCACGCACAACGCCAACGTTGACACACTTAAACTTCATCTCCAGGCTGCGGGTCTGGTATGCATTAAAGCTGCCTTCGCGTCTCCCATCTTCTGGTATTCGGTGCTTCATTCTTCCAAGGTAACTGCTGCCTGTTCCCCTGGCCCCAGGCATATGCTGTCCTGCAGGCGGCTCGGAGAAGGCAGAAGTGGAAGAGCAACCCCTCCAGACCCAGGGAGTCCAACCGCTGAATATCTCTGGCCTAGGGAGTCATCAGGACCATTCCTGCACCGTTTCCCAAACAATCCGCAGGCCTGGCAACGCTGCGGGTGCCCAACCTGGCTGCCAGGCAGTTACCAGCACCAAACCCACAAAGAGATGGTTTGAGGACGGCCTCCTTTGGAAATTTCCACTGGCAAAAAAAGATTCACAATGGCAAGTTCCTGCAGACCTTGGGGTGCCTTTCCCCTGGCCTAGCCCCTGTAGAGGGGGGTGGGAAGCATGTATGATGTCTGGTTGTTGAAAAGTTGGTGGCAGGAAAGTCAGGGCTGAAAGCGGACTCCCTCCAGCAGAACGCTGGCTAGCCAGATAGAATTAAGCCTTCTGGTTTTGGTGTAGAGATTGCAATGGCAGGACTAGCTCAGGAGTGAGGACCACCAAGCGCCTGTGAGAAAAGGCTGAGGACTCAAAGCTGTTGGAACACAGCAAGGGTACACCACGGACCTGCCTCTTCCCAGCTGGGCAGAGACTAGGACTGCCCAACGCAAGTTTTCGCACACACCTTTAGCTCACCTTCCAACAAGCAATCCCTATTTCACATCCCTTACTCCAGAGTTGGATCAAAGAGCGCTTGCAGCTTGTTTCACTCTCTAACCCTGCCTGGAGGAGGACCCAGCCCAGCACCCTGGCTGCCGTCTCTGTGCCAGGCACCCATCTCCCCCAGGTTGGGCCCTCCTGCTCCAGACAAGGCACTGCTGAGAACGAAGCAGCTCACTTGGCAAAGGAGACCTCCCAACCTTGCTGCGGCCAGCTTCCAGGACAAACAGCCGGTTTTGTCAGGGCACGGAAAGCCTGCGACACTCCTGATGGCTCTGCACAGAAGGATGAGCTAGGCAGCTCCTTGGGCTAGCCAGCAGACAGTGAGATATGGATTTATTAGAGCTTCAAACACTCAAGGGCTTTGGGTGATGAGGGGGATTTCCAGATAAACTTTAAGCTACTTACAGCCTCTACAAACTCCCTGAGATCCTCTGATGAAGATGAGTAACACGAGCGATACTAAGAGAACCACACAAAGCTGGAGACACGCAGCATTAAACCACACGCGTTTCCTTTTTCTCCCTTCTTCCCACTAGCCTTGGCTTTGCCGAGAAGACCTAATGGTCACGAAGCTACAGGGACAGGGTCAAGTGCCACAAGCGAACTCCAAAGTTGCAAAAGATGTTTTGTCATCTTCCACCAGCACAGGCCAAGAAGCTGATCTCAGAAACCCTGGGCAGACAGGGAAATCCCAGAGCAGTTTCAGGTGGAGCTGGAGCAGTTACGTCACTGGTGTGGATGGCAGACACACCTAGGAAAATCCCCCCTCGGGAAACAGGATACACTTACCCAGGGAGGTGCTGTCCCCTTGGAGAAAGGGACAAGCTCCACCACAAAGGTCAGAGCTCCCCCACCCACCCTGTTTGAAAGACTCATTTAGGCTTTGCTATTCTTAAGAGCAGCAGCTCTCCTCTCCTGGCCCTGGAAGGGCTAGAGGCCATCAGTACGCAACTGCTTCTCCAGTCCCTGCACCCTGGCAGCCCACAGCAATTCAGCAGCAGTCTCTCCTCACCAACCACCGTGACCCACAGCACCCCACGGTGATGCTGCAGCATATGCTGGCCCTGGGGACCACTTCTCAACCCTACTCCATGCTGGCTTCCCAAAAGCAGCCCTCCTCTCTCCCTCCCCAGGCACGCCTGGCTCTTCTGCAAGCCTTTGACCGCAGAGAGGGGAAGGAGTGACACCAGCCAGGGAGATGAGAGCTCAGCCTGCCCCAGCTCGCCCCTTGGGGTCCCGGCCGATGGGGCCAGATGAGCTGTGAAGCAGCCAGAGAGGTGCACAAAGTCAGCATCACAGATAAAGAGAGCGGTGAGGCGCCAAGCCTATCTGCACGCTCCTGTTATCGCGGACACTCTGCTGCAACGACAGCACCTTATCACCGGCATTAAGCCACGGCTCCTCACTGTCCCACTGAGGTCCGCACAGAGCCCAGGTTTCACTTTGAGGCTCCCAGCTCTTCCCCCAAACCCAAGTACTCCTGGATCTTCCAAGGACAAGCCCATGGACACAACCTTCCCCATGTGCTGAGAATGGCACCATCCAGGTCTCCAGCCTGCGCAGAGGTAGGAGGAAAGAGGCAGGAAGGGCAAGCATCCACCCTCCAGACCTGTTAGCCACAGAGTTTGGGGGGCTCCTCTCCTTCACAGCAGTACAGCAACTCAGGCAGATCCCCAAGACCCCCAGGCATGCGTACTCCTGAGTGGGTTCGGTGCGTCGGTGGGTCCCCTCGTCCCCACCCTCGAGTCATCCTTCCAAAGGAGCAGGGACAGTCACGCGCAGCAATGTCAAAGCTCCTCTCCATTTACCGGAGCGCTGCTGCTTCAGCACTTTCCCGTGGCTAATGGAGTGGCTCAGCACTGCGAGAGGAGCAGGTCGATGGGGAGGCAGTGGGGAAGAAGTGAGTAGCTCCTGCCTGCCCTGCTGTAGGTTAACGCAACTGTAATGGGAGATTAGCAGGAATTTTAGCAATCTTGAGGTGGCTTACTTCCCCTTCCCCTCGGTCTCCAAATCCTCCA
Organism: Himantopus leucocephalus; assembly: GCA_003993805.1. Taxonomy (NCBI): domain Eukaryota; kingdom Metazoa; phylum Chordata; class Aves; order Charadriiformes; family Recurvirostridae; genus Himantopus; species Himantopus leucocephalus. The sequence goes on along the minus strand of RSEF01000011.1, from coordinate 1,936,576 downwards.
TTAACCTCTTACGCTAAGAGGAAGAACACAAAAGTTGAACGAGCTCCGACAAGTTTTCAGAATGGTTTTTAAGCATCCTCCGCTCCTTTAGCTATTAATTAGCAATGAGGAAGAACCATCGCCAGGAGAGGCTTCAGCACAGACTGAACTGCTCTTGCTGCTGCCCGCACACACTTCAGCACAGCTCAAATGCTCTCAGAGGGCCCCAAAAGAGGCACCAGAGAAACCCAGTTCTTGCAGCACTTCCCACAGCCCGTGCTGCAATTTTCCAAGGGCACCACATTTAATTTAGCAGCCTCACACTAACTTGCATGAGCAGCTGGAAAAAGCTTACTCCATTTTGCAGCTGGTTTATTTTTACGAACAGGTTTTCACCTCTCAGCGTTGCAGTTTGAGAACTGTAATTTAATGTAACTGATACCCTCTGACCAACCACCTCTACGTACAGGTTAGCCACAGGGTGTTTCTGTAACAAAATCCTCCTTGCTCCAGCACCAGCCGAAGGCCTCGCGGCACTCATTCACACAGAGGCTTGCGGAATACCTGGAAGGATGCTGCACCTTCGTTTCCTTCTGTGTTTAAAAACCAGAGCAGCAGCACAGTCTGGGCAAGGTCACAGAGGCAGAAAGTTTGCAGAAGTGCTTGGTCTCAACTCCGGCGCCGCATGCCAGCCAGCCCTCTCCATCTGCCAGGGAGGACTGTGAGCACCCTGCTTATCCGGATCAATAGAAACCGGGCCTGGGGCGTTCTGTCACTAAGGATGCAATGCAAGACACACAGTTTTGATCTAACTGAGAGGAGCAGTCCCCGGAGACTGGGTAAAGGGGAAAAAATCCCAAGATGGAAGTAGGAGAATGGGCCCCTCGAGCCTCGTTTGGCACTTTGTTCTCGTCCACTGGTTCAGTTTCAAGCCTTCCTGAAAATGAGGCATTGTCCCAAGGCATATTATGAAATTCCCAGACCACGTCATGCAAGGAGAACACTTACAGCGTTTGCAAGGGGGCCGGGTGGGAGAGAAATCCCAGACTATTCCAGGAAACGCAAGGAGACATCCCTGAAATGACTTCCCCTCTAGCCAGGAGGGGAAGGGAGGACCTCCCACCTTGCTCCCTGTACCCAGCCAAAACTAGGTCAGTGACACAGCCCTGCTCGCAGCCAGAGCTCCTCTCCAGACCCCAGGACACATGGAAGGGTCGAGCCACGAGGGCGAGGATGGGGGGCACCTTTGCCCCCTCCCTTAGCCCGACAGGTTTCCTGCAACAGAGCCCGGCCAGCTACCCAGCCCTGTTAAAGAGGCAGGCAGTTCCTCCTCTGCTTCCTCCCCAGCACCGCAACAGTGCCAGCTGGCTTGAATGAGAAAACCCGCTTCAGCCTCTCCCTGGCCCTTTATCAGACAAAACAAAGGACAAAAATTCCCACACCTCGCTTTCAAAGGCTTCCTCTGCCCCTTTCCCAGTTTCTAAGGCATGGGAACCGCTATACCTGACTGGCACCCCCCAAACACCTTCAGAAGAGACACGAGGAGCTCAGCCTGGTCTTCAAAACCAAGGGCTTGAGCTACAGCACCCTCAGACCGCTTTCCCCCAAGTCGGGCGGGGGGACAGACACGCGACACATCCACTGCTTTGCATCTCAGAACCAAAACACCTCCCTTCTAGAAAGCCCCCTCCTTCCACAGCCCCTTCCTCCCTTGACCTTGACACAGACACCGGCCCCGGTGTTCACTCACCCACCCACCCGTCCGCGCCGGGGAGGTGATGGGGGTCCTTCCCTCGGGCTTCGCACAACAGGGCTTGACCAACCGCGGTGGGGGGGAGCAGTCCCCCCTTTACCGTGTGAACCGTCCCCACCGCCGCCCCCGGGTACCCACCGAGGGAAGGGAAGCCATGGAGGAAGAGGGGGGAAGGCTCCGGGGAGCCCGGTACTCACCGCTGTGCGAGCTGAACCACCGCGGTGCGATGTGGAGGGGCAGCGCATCGGCCAGCGAGGCCCTGGCGCCCAGGTACAGCATCCCGTCTCTATGGTGACCGCCTCCCGTCTCCTGGTAACCGTTGCCATGGGCGTACGTGGAGTCGTAGCCCGGACCGCCGCCGCCACCGCCGCCGCCCGGGGCCCGCTCGGCCTCCCCCGCCGCCCGGGCAGCCGCCGCGTACAGCCCGAAGGGGACAGCGCCGGTGGCGGCGGGGTCCATACCCATCCCGGCCACCGAGCTGACGGAGCGGCTGCGCAGCCCCATGGCGCCGCCGCCGCCGCCCGCCCGGTAATGGCCGAAGGGGGGCGGCCCCCCCCCTCCTCCCGGCGGCGGCACGGCGCTGTCATCCGTCGACACCCCCGGGAAGGGACCCCGCGAACGGGCCGCCGTGCTCTGCTTGCCCCCCATATGGGCGCCGCCGGGGCCGGAGGGAGCCGAGCGACAGCCCCCCGCCGGGGAACGGGGCCGCGCCGCCCCCGGGAGGCGAGAGGGGGCGGAAGGAAGCGGGGAAGGGGAGGGGGGGGTTGGGGGGGGGAAGCTACGGGCGAAAACCCATCCCCGCCCCAGGCATCCTCCCCCCGCCGGGCCCGCAGGGGCGAGGGCGCCCCGAGTCCGCCGCCGCCGTTACCCCCGGCGGGGGCCGCCGAGGGCCCCGGGGGGGGGGGGGGNGGCGGGGGGGGGGGGGGGGGGAAGGGGATGGAGGGAGGGAGGAGAGGGGGGGGGGATGGACGCCGGCCGGGTCGCTCCGCCCGCCTCTCTCCCTGCCCGGTGCTCGGCCGGCAGCCGGGCGACGATCAGCTGCGGCCCATGGGGCGGCGGGGGGCGGCGGGGGCGGTTCGCCCCGCTCCGCTGCGCTGCGCCGCGCCGGGCAGGGCCTCGCTGCCGGCCGCCGCCAGCCGCCTGGGTGCTCGGCGCCGCGCCGGAGACAATAGAGGCCGGCAGCACGCATGCTCCCGCCCCCGGCCCCCCCCCGGCCCGCCGCCCTTAACCCCTGCGCTGCTGCCGGCCGCCGCCGCCGCCGCCACCCGGGCCTGCGCTCACCGCCGCGGCCCTGCCGGTCGCTGAGGCGACGCTGCCCCGGGCGGGCGCTGCCCCCGCGGAGCACAGGCCTCGACCCCTTCACACACACACAGCGGGGCCGGAACCGCCCGCAGGCCGACGCAGAGACCCCTTCCGGGCAAGCCGGGCCCGGGTGGGTCTCTACCACCCGTGAGGCCCGGCGGGATCCCCGGGAGGAGTGCTCCGGTTCACCGGGGGTGTAATGGCGGATGGACTGCATTTCCCAGCAGCCCCCGCGCGGTACCCGCCCGCCCCCTCTCCTTTTGCGCAGGCGCGCTGCCGCCGGCTCCTCCCCCGCCCCGCCGGCGTCGGGGGTTGCTGGGGCGGCCCAAGATGGCGGCGCGCTGGAGCAGCGAGAATGTGGTGGTGGAGTTCCGCGACGCCCAGGTCGGGGAAGGAGGAGGAGGAGAAGGGGGAAAAGGCTGCTACCGGTGGGGGGGCTGCCGTTCTGACCGGCGCTCCGGGGGCAGCCCCGGATGGGCCCGGCCCTTCCCGTAAAGAGGGCCCGGCCCGGGCGGGTTCGGCGGCCCTGCGGGGCCTTTCGCCGGTCTCGGAGCTGTTTGCGCGGAGATAATGCCTTAAATTCACGAGGCGTTTTATTTCTAATCATAACTAGATCTCGAGTATTTTTTTAAAGTGTATTGGCAGGCCTAATAGAAGCTGTTACCGCTTCCCACACGTCTTTCCTCATTTTTCCTCTGAGAGCGTTATAGCTACTTTCTCGGCTGCGGTATAAACTGTCGAGTATTGCTCGGTTAGCAGGAAAAGCAGGTTAGACTTTTTTAATAAATAGCAGAAAGGTGCACTTTTGTTTTTGAAGTTGTTGGTTACAGGATTGCTCCCCTCAGAGCTTGCTTACGTGCTCTCTTAGAAGCTATTCTAAGAAATGTGTTTTTTAAAGACGTTGGCAGTTGCTTAGCGAAGCTGGATATGGTGAGTGAACTATGAACTACTTCAGCAGGAAACCCAGAAAATATTAAATAAATAGGTCTGCGAACTCCCTCATCTTCTAGTTTGTCCTCTTGTGCCGGAGCAATGTCAGCCCAGCGGTCGCCACTGCCAATAGGGGCATTGAGTCCAGCCTGACCTCTGTAAGCTCACAAAGCTTTTTGCTTTTATACCTCAAAAGCTTTATATCAGTTGTGTTTTCCTCCCGGAAGAAACGTTAAAGCGGTCTTGTCTGCTGGTGAAGATTTGCTCTCGGGAAACCGGTAATGAGATACGAAGGTACGTTTTCCTAGAGCACGGATTCAGATTGCATCTGGCTCAGGAGATACGTGGCCTCATGATTTGATTGCTTATTCATAATGACTGGTGTGTGGGAGCGGAGAGGGGAGAGAACAGGTGTTTCCATCCTCTTCTGCAGCAGTTGGTTTCAATCTCACTCTTGTGCAGGCATGTGCCTTTGTAGAGAGGTTAACCACTGGTATTTTAGTCGCTTCGGTTTACTCTGGTGTGATCTTTCTAGAGCCGTTCTGACCTGTCTGCTCTCTCATATGAAACCAGAGAGCTTCAGTGGCTGCTAGACTACTGTTTCAAGCTAAACTCATTTATATGTTTGTGTTGAAGCTTTTTTTAGGAGTCTGCATGATCATTTTTGCAGATGGGAAACCCAAGCTTGAGAAATTGGAACGCCTTGGCTGTAATCATCCTGTACCAGGCTTGAGCTCTGCCTGTAGGCCACGCTATCTCCAAAATCCCTACCCCAAAACCCACTTAAATAGAAACAAGAGTCAAAAGAGTGGGCAGCTGTTGCATTTATAGCCCATACATGTCTGCAAGCACTGCAGTTGTCTTTGTTCACTGTGCCAGAGTGTTGTATGAAAACTACAGCACTCAACCTGTAACACTTCAGAAAATCTCTGGGTGGTTTTGGGGCCAGTATTGCCTACAAGCATCATCTTCCTGTACAAGCTGACAGAGGTGATAGTCTCTGTGCTCTTCTAATTTAGACATGACCCACAGGCTCTTCTCAGACTGTCCGTGCTGTCAAAAGGAGAGTAAAGCAAATGACATCTAATGGTGAAATGGTACCATTTGTAGCAGCTCAGTGTGTAGACGGGAAGTTAGCTATGCAGGGAGCTAGTCTTTCTTGCTAAGAGCTTGCAGCTCTTGAAAACCAGTATAGCCCTGGCAAATTAGGTGGGTCTGTTGCCTTTCAGGTGGAAAGAATGAAGCTAGATTCAAAACTAACGTAATTTCAGACATGAAAAGGTGTTTACCTTGGCTTGCCTAGCAGAAATCAAGTGAAATGCCAAAGCAGACGTTTGAAGTTTCTGAAGGTGCTGCCTGGGCTGTGGGCTCAGAGCTGGTTTTCAAATGTGCGGTACTCCTACTGTGCTTATTCACATAATTGTTACTCGTAAACAGCAATTCTAGCTCTCCTGATTGTTGTTTTAGGATAAAACCTGCTTTCAGGTTGGTTTGTTCAGTTTCAACTCCCCCCTTCTGGAAGGTTGTGCTGTGAAGGCTGATACATCCATATACCAAGCCTGTTAAATCACAGCTGTTTGGGTTTTTTTTCCCTGTTGTCTAGATAAGACATTGTATTGTAGGGAACTGTTTATTGCCATAAAACAACTTCGTTTGTGACCCACCAGAGTAGCAGCCTGGCATGTGAAGCTTTTTATTTCATTTTAACTGTTAATTACATTTTATGATATTTGGTGCCTGGAAAAACAGTTTACCAATGTTCATTATTAAAAACAATTTGTAAGGATTTATGAGATCCTGGTGCCAACACCAGAAAAAATAAACTCGTATATGAAATTATCAGTCACTCTGAATTAACAGGTTTTTTTCTGTCTTGAGGAAAGATGGCCACAGCTGTATGAAATAGTCGGCTGACTAGCTCTTCGTCACACCAGAAAGTTCTGGTTCCAGTAATGGCTTTAACGATCCTCATTTTAATTCCTCAGAAGTGAAATGTGTATCATCTGGGAAAACTTCCTTCTCCGGCTTGCTTTTTTTTTATAAATTTAGTAACCCACTTCCCACTTTGTTGTTTTGCAAGGTACTGTGAAATCTAGGAAGCTGGAATTATTTCTTTACCATTTAGAGAGCTTCTTTATCATTTTTAGAGCTTCTTATTTACAGCATTAGTTTTAGGACTAGGAAGACCCTGCTAGAAGACTGGATTTGCTACCTAGGAAAAAAGCAATGAAAGCTGTTTTTTCCTGGAACAGCAAAAGTGGTGCAACTCAGCTTGGTTGGGGTATATAGATGTAGGCCTGCGGTTTACTGCAGACTCCTGCTGAAACTCCGCAGGCATTTGTAGCTCTTTGCCATGTGGACTCTTGGTCTTTAGTGAAGAATGAGCCTGTGATGCTGTTTTTCCCTTCGTTGGAGTACTTGCAAGCAGAGGATGGGGGCCCTGGTTGAAAAAACTAGTTTTTTGTGATGGTTATTCTCCTGTCAAATCTGATTGAAATGGAGTGGGATTGCCATATTGTCTGTCTGGGCTTTTAGTGATGCTTATAAGTAGTAGCTGTCGGACATCCTGAAGTCTTGTTACATCCACGCTGAGAGTACTTAGCAGAATACCGAACAACGACAGAGACATCCTGAGCCTTCAGAAAGGGAGCTTTGAAGATGACAGCAGTTTGAAGAATATGGGGCATATTCTGATTTTGTACTGTGAATGCTAAAAACTGCATTGAAGTCATATCTATGTTTATGGGCCGAACTGTTCAGCTTTCCAAGTAAAAATTTCCTTTATTCTCTTGGCAATTAAACGAGACGTTCCATTCTGAATTAAAAGAGGGAGAGACAATGTTCAAACAGTCTATCTTTTTTTCTTCTTATGGCATTTAAGTTATCTCTTAGGCAGCTTTACAAGCAATGCCAAAGTAAATTCTGATGCCTCTTAGCCATCTCTCATTTTTAGAGACCAGCCATACACAAATGGTTGCACTTCTACCTCCCAGTACATATTAAATCTGGCCCTGCAATGGCAGAGAGACTGAGAAAGCTCCTGAGCAGGAGCAGAGGCTGATTAATACGGATTATTAGAGATTGCTGATTGAAAGGCTGCAGCTGTGATTGCCATAGCAGGGAGAAGGGAGTACAGTCTCAGTGCTTGTAATGGTGTCTGCCAGGTCTTGTCTTCAGTTTACTCTAACAAAGATGTGTTCTGTGCGCTATCCTGCGTCCCCAAATCAACCACTACACCCTGTCACCCATCTGTGCTTCTTTAAAGGGACGTTACTTCTGCCATCCCTGGCAGATATTAGCCTTGACTCTCACCATAGCAGTTTATACCTTGAAGATGAGCTGGCAGGTTTTACTGAACTCCTCCCCAAAGCTGTGTGTTTGATTGAGAAGCTGACCTGACAGGTATAATTTAGTTTTGTTCTCTGTTTCCTCTTTAACAGGCAACTGCGATGTCAGTGGATTGCCTGGGACAGCATGCAGTACTCTCAGGGTGAGTGTGACAGTCCCCATTAGAAATGTATGACAGTCATTTCCACAAGCCAAATCAGCAACCTTCAGGCTGACCTCGATTAAAGGGCTGATGTATTGTTTCAGAAAGGTGCAGCTGAATTCTGTTCAAGGCTCGATGAAAAGGATTCTGGGTCACATTTCCAATGGGATACAGAGTGGAAAGCCAGCAACAACAGCGCAATAAAATACTGTCATGGCTTTCCTGATACACACTTTCCCAAGCCCACTTGTGGGAGGTGGAGCATCATGAAGTACTGTGTGGATTCTGCTTGAAATATAGATTAAACCATTTCCTTAAGACAAAATTTGCCCCAAATATTCCCATGGCATACTTGGGCAGAGGAGCCAAGCTCTCTGACCTGCTCCTCTGCTGGTTCAGTGGGGGATGATACTCAAAAAGAGCAGTAGCTGCCATATACTCCAAGCTGCCAGAGCTCCCGGGGGGTGTGTGTGGGGGGGGGGTTGGCATTGCGTAGCCACCTCCAGGGCAAGTCTTCAAACAGCTCAGCAGTTGCCTGCCCAGCTGCCGCCTTTCGGTACTAACAGCTATTCCCCTCCCACTGTCAGTGACACAATTACCACACCAATTAGGATGTTCACTTCAAATTCAGGATTGTGTGGGTGTGGCTGACCTTTGGTCAGTCTTAGAGGAAATGGGTCTTTTGATGCAACTCAGAGGCCTGCTTGCTTCAATGTAAACCCTTAGTCCGGCAGCCCTGCGCGGGAATAACCACCTCAGCAGATGGTTTGGGTCTAACTCGATGCCTCTTCCTCCTTACGCTTGCCCAGTTTCACAGCTTGCTTGTTTGGGCTGACAGCAAGCTGGGGGCAGCCTGTCTGCAATTCCACATTGGGCTGGTGGCCTTCTGCTTTTCAAGCTTCTCCTGCATGCTCAGCAGCCCTCCAGGATTTGCCTCCTTTCTTTAAAAGCTGCATGAGAGCCTCAGAGGGCTCAGCATGTTTGCTTTTCATAGTAGGGAGCCCTGAGGACTTTGGTCTGGAAAGGCAGCAAAGACGTTCTTTATGTTCCTTCTCTTGGGAAAAGTCACAGCGCTCAGAGCAGCTGTATGCTTGCTACGCAGCTGACATATGCGATGCTGGTGTGGTTAATTATATATGGTTCAATATGTTTTGGTGCTGGTCTTCCATTAGAGTTCAGCTGGCTCACAATTATTTCTGGGCGGTTTGTCTTGCTTGTAAGATGAGTCATGCTGTGGAGGGAATGATACCTTGCCTAGCTTTGTGGGGAGTTGGCCACATCCAGCAGGATGTTTGAGCTCAGGTTTAGCATCATGCAAATATATCTCTGCAGCATATAGGGTTAGCTCAAGTAAGTAATATAACCAGATCAGTGCAGTGCTGTGTCCACCCACTTTAATAAGCTGCTGCATCTGAGCTAGTTCTGTGCAGGTGTACTTGTACTGTCTGCGGAACCAAGCCCCCCCAAACAGTGTGGTGTGGAAAGACGCAGCCACGTAGAATCATCTTATGTTTGTCAAGGCTCATTAACTCTTGCTCAGAGCAACCTCTCCAGACTGAAGCTGGCTCCTGTGAAGCTGTTGCGTTGCGCTTCCAGCCCTGTGCCACCTCGGCTCTGCTGCTGCAGCGTGAAGCCAGCAAAGCGTATTTGGATGTGTTTGCACCATTCCCCAGCGCTTCCTTTTGTATCCTAGTTATCTGGAGTTTTCTGTGGTCTCAGCTACCCATTACGTTTGTGAATCTTGTCTAATTTCAGTGTGTCTTTTCATATATTTTTTAAAATGTAGCCCTTGTTTTGAAGTATGTGGTCAAATGTAGCGTGCTCAGGAATGTATTTTCATCTGTCTGGTCAAATACTTCTCTTTGGCCCTTTAGGTAAAGGCTGTGAGCTCCACGTGAGCTTGCGGTTTTGAGATTAGTCCTGTGCGATACAGCCTCTTTGTATCTGTGTGTCTTGCAGCCGCCGTTTCCTCTACATAGTCAACCTGGATGCGCCAAATGAGGGTCATCGAAAGATCTCCCGGCAGAGCAAGTGGGACATTGGGGCAGTGCAGTGGAACCCACACGACAGCTACGCGTACTACTTTGCAGCTTCGGTAAGTTCACTCATTTAAAAGCTGTAACTCATCGTCTTCTCTGGTCTTTCATGGGTGGACTTCTGCAGACTTGGAAGGCTGTATGGAGCTGGCACAGGCATGTCCCTGCAAGTCACATTCCAAGAGCAAGGCCGAACTCTGATTTACTGCCTGTGAGATACATGGCTTGATGTTTCTCAGTTATTGGTCCGTCAGCATTGAGTCTAGTTTTGCTTGCTTGTCTTTTATAAAACAGCTTGCCAAATAAATCAGGCATCCAAATGGTCCTTTTCTGGAAGAAAGGGGGTAAGTGCTCTCTTTCTAATTTCCGTACTGTTATGACATTTGCGCACTTATTGAATTTCTTGCTCTGTGCTGTTTTGTTTTCACCTTCCTGCCTTCCTGGTGGGATGTGGTGCACCAGGCAGTCTGTAAATAGCACAAGTCAATACTGGCTCACCACTGTAACGGTCTAGGTTTGCAGATGGGCAGGGACCGAGTCAGCGAGGAGTTCTTACTCGGTGCGTGGAGAAGTAAATAGGCTGGTCTGAAGAAGCAGTAGTGGCCATCTGAGACTTCTTGAGTGCAGTTTTTAACTCTGATCTTTACTGGGTTTGTCGTGCTCTGTAGCTTGTTCACCCAGAGCACTGAGCTAGTGGCAGTCTTAGCCATCAACCACAGTGCTGCAGCAACCAGCACCAGCCAGGCGCCGACTGTTCTCGTGGCGAGGTGCCTTTTTGCTGCCGTGTTGCATCTGCTTTTATAGCCCGAGAGTCCTGGAGGTAGAGAGGTTGCATCTTTTTCTTTTTTTTTTTTTTTTT
>RSEF01000011.1:1879789-1926218 GCA_003993805.1 Himantopus leucocephalus | reverse complement strand
TTTTTTTTTTTTTTTTTCTGAGAAAACACTTAGCTGAAGGTAGTTTCCTGGGATTTTTATTCCTTCTGCTTCCCGGACTAACTATGATTGAAATTAAAAGCAGTCTTAAAAGTGGACCACTGCTGTCGGTTAGGAGCCTTTGCTTGTTTGCTCTCTGACATTCCCCAGCCTGTCTCCTCTCTGCTCCGGTACATGACTGACATCTTGAAGGTGCTTTCAGCAGCTGTCTGCTTCTGAATGGAGACTTAGTTAAAAACTTGCAAAAAGATGTCCTTCAGTGCCACTTCTGGATACAGTCTGTGAAAATCAAAACCAAATAAGGAAACGTGCTGTGCAGGCCACAAGTAGAGCAGGAAAGCTTCTTTTCAAATGGACTCTGAAGATGATACCCAGTGATTGGTTAATGCTGATCTGAGCAGGACCCCGTTGCAAAGGGGAGCTGTGCCCTCCTGTCTCTTGCTGCCCTGAGCGGACACAGGAACCCATCTTATTCAGAGTGAAACGAGGTGTAGCTCCCATCAAACCTTGCTGCTCCCATTTGTAAATGAAGATGCTAAGATGCTGGCACACATCGGGTGAGGAATCCCCAAGATGAGATCAGGCAACTTTTTCCGTTTGGGTCAGAAACACCTCCTTTCCAGCCATTTCTCGGTTGGCTGGCATTTTGGAGCTGATGCAGTACAGTCCTGTGCTAGGACTAGAATTTAGCCTGGCTTGTTTAGAAGTGGAAAGCAGATTTACAGCATGTGCTCAGGTCTGTGTGTCCCAGGTCAGGTCTGGAGGCAGTGTGGATGTGTGCCCCACACCTAAGGGGGCAAAGATGCTTTGGGAAGGCTAAATCAGCTTTGATTCAGCACTGTGAAGATGTGATTTGCTACTTCTGAACTCAAGCTGGCTGTCAATCCCCCATGAGTCCGCTGTTGAGGTCGTCTTATGTTCAGGTATACCATGCAAGTGTTGTAGACAGCCCTGAGGGTCTTATTCCCCTGTATCCCTGTGGATGGAAAGGGAGTGTAAGAGGCCACCATCCTGTTTGCCAACAGCTTCACCTGGTTTGCAGTAACGTTAATTGGAAGTGGTGCAGGCAGAGAAGTCTGTCCTTGTGTTTGGATAAGGGATTCTTATTTTTTTTAGCTTCTGTCCAGAAGAGCTGAAACATGCCCTCTTGCTGTGCTTGGCTGTGTCTGCCCTCTGGCTCAAGCACATTTCTGAGGACTCCTAAGCTGTTGTTTCAGAAATGCCATTGTTTTCCATCCTTCTTACTGCTGTTGTGTGGTCACAAATGCTTGAACAAGAGGGTGATGAAATTGTTGGAAGCATATACTGATACTTATCACAAGAAGCACATTTTTTAAGAAAACGGTGCTGGGAGGAGCTGTCATTCTCCCACACCTGGTGCTACAGGCAATGCTTTCCATGTGACATGCCCCACTAAGGGTCTGAGAAACTTCTGGTGATCCTTATCTTGCAGCATCAACTCTGGAGTCCTGGACAAATCCCCTTGGGTAATTTCACTCTACACCCTTAAATCCTTCTGTCAATGAGAAACATGCAAGGAGTTTTCCTTGCCTTGAGCTCTTGTGCGGCCCTGCTGTGAGCTATTAGAGAAATGCCATATATTACTGCTCAGTTGGGAGGAGACCTTCCATTTCAGGGAAGGCTGGACTGTTTTATCTATCTGCAAGTTCAAATTCGTATTGAGCAGCTTTGGGGTAAAAAAACCCTAAAAACACCACCACAAAAACCTGTCACAAAAAACATACAGTAAGTCTTTTCTCTATTATCTTTTTCCTCATCTACCTGTAAGTTTGAAAACAAGGGGCTAACGAAGATCAAATTTTGAAGTCATGCTATTTCTGTTTTTGCAAAATCAATGTGAATTTCCAGTCATGGCCCAAAACCCACTGTGCCTGGTGCAATATATGCACCCAAAAAGGCAATTCCTGCCCCAGAAAGATTAGACTTGGCTGAAGTGAACCTTGATTGAGGCAGAATATGAACTTCAAGCACAACAACTAGTTTCAAGTAACTTTGTGTGTGGCTGCATTTGGGGGAGGATTTATTCCTGGAATGAGCGAAGAAGCCCTAAATAATGTTGTCATTGATTCATCTGGTTTGCTCCTGTGGTTTACAGTTAGTGATAAGCACTTAAGGCTTTTTTTCCTGGGCTGGCAAGGATGGAAGTACCCTTGAGGAGGTGACCTTGAAACCATTAGACTGTATTCTTTGTGTTTGGCAATAGCCCTGATTATCCCAGAAGGGAATCGAGGGAGAGTTGAGGAGGGATGGGTGGTGATCCATCATCCCCCTCACTGAAAACTCCAGTTGTGAATCTGAACAGACTGGCAGGGTATTCCTGCAGAGAGAATTTGGCTGCCTATTGCCTGCAGTTACAGCATATTGTTAGGAAATAAAAGCTTTGAGAACATCATTTCGTGGAAACATTTTGCAATGTGACTTTTTTTTCTTCCATTCTTGTTTATCTCCATTTTTAAGTGGGTGTAATTAAAGTGTAAGGTTTTCAGAGTCCTTGCAGCCTGTAGGTTCATCTTTTCTTTCCTGCTTTGGGCAAGGACTTTGCTAATCACTGTGTGACTCATTGGTAACTGAGCTTCAAAGAGAAGGGAACCTGGTCCTGACACATGGATTCCTGTCCTACCTTGTTTGCCTGACACGGTCTCCTTTCTTCCATCTAATTTCAGAGTAATCAGCGAGTTGACCTGTATAAGTGGAAGGAAGGTAATGGTGAAGTTTGCACATCGCTGCAAGGACACACACGTGTGATCAGGTGAGGAGCAAGCGATGCTGTAGGCTGCTGGGTGGAAAACCATGGGTTGTTTCATAGAAGCTGGAGCCTGTTTTTACTTACTTTTCCGGACTGTACTGCCTGCCCCTCTGTCCTGCCTTCCCATTTAGAGACTACGATGTCAGGTGTGAAGCTGCTCACCCTCTCATGGCTCCCCCCAGTATATCAGCTTAGCCTTTGATGGCTCGAGTGTCGTTGCCTTAGACTGCTGTCCTTGTGATGAACAGCAACCATAGTCTGGGAAACAGCAGCATGTTTAGTAAATTAAATCCCAGCTGTGTTTCTGTGTGATAGGAGCTTAATTAAAGCAGGTAATCCCAAAGATTGAGTTCACAGCAAGTTACAGTGGTGCAGGGGAAGTTTCCACCTCTGGTTCTAGGGGTGCGTTTTAGTGCTGGACTGGAAATGCAGGTGAAGCACTGGTTTTACTCCAGCTTCTGACTGTGGAAAGTAATTGCAGCCCTTGAAATGGCAGTTGTTTGAGCTGACTGGAGGCCATTTGTGTCCCAGGTGTGCTTGGTGAGCCCAACAGGAAGGCATCCCAGAGTGAGGGGTTGATGCCAAGAATGTGTGGTAACTGGGAGCTCGCTTCTTTTCCTGTGGAGGAAAGAGCACACACACAATAGCTATAAAGTTCAGGTCTAGGAGGATGCTTCACTGGAAGTAACTTAGAAGCATTTTGTTGCTTCTTGGAATTTACTTAGAGAAATTATTAAGATCTTGCTTTTTACTCAAAAAGTTTGTCAGTGTCATGGAGTTTCCATGAATTTGTCAGAGAAATGTACTGCTGGGGGCTTGTGCGAAGTTGATGAAAACTGTGTGCACTTTCCTTTGCTGACCTACTATGATTTTGTATTTGCAGCGACTTGGACTGGGCAGTGTTTGAGCCAGACCTGCTGGTCACCAGTTCTGTTGACACGTACATCTACATCTGGGACATCAAGTAAGAATCAGTATGTTTCTGCACTACAGGGAAATCAGTTGGACTCCTTTCCATAATTAGCAGCTTGCGGGGCAAAGCACGCACTGATGGGTGCTGTTTTTCAGCTGAGCTTGCAGGGGCTTCGTCTGCTTCCCATAATCTCAAAGATGACTTCTGTTGCCCACTTTTGAGCCAGTTCAGAGTCAAGGAAGGGCAGTAGAGTGCTAGGTTTAAGCCACAGTCATGCTCCTGATTAGAGAAAATACTGACTGGCTTCACTCCCTACCCACTTCAGATCTTTCCTCAGGAGCTTTTCCTGGAACCCAAGGGTGTTCCTCAACCTGTTGGGTTTTTTGTAGCTGAACGAATGAGCACCATTTCATGATCCTGCAGCCATTTTCCACTAAATTCAGTGATTATTACTGACTCTCCCTCGGTGGTGAGAAGACTGGCAGTGGTATTCAGGAATCTTTTCCTGTTCATGCCTTCCCTTGATTCCTGGTGCTTTCTATCATGAGTAATTTCAGGGTAACAGATCTTTCTAAGCCCATCAGTATTAAAACCTCCCATTTTACACCTGAGAAGCAAGGACCTGGGACTGCTGGGTTCTCTTGCTGGCTGTACAGCGGCGCTTTATGACCCCCGGCAAGTCACTTTGTTCCTCTCTGCCTCTCTTGCTCGCTTATAATAGGAGGATAATTATATAACCCCGCTGCACCAGGCTACCCTGAGGCTTGTTTAGCTCCTATGAAGCACTTAGATCCTTGGTTAAATGGTGCTTGAGAATGGCAATATATTATTAATGTGTAATTAAAAGACATAGAGAGACAATAACTGCTGGTTGTGTTTTCCTGTGATAGTATCTTAGTGCCAAGCAAAAAACAGAGTTCTCTGAAGGTTGTTATCGGAAGCCCTGCTTTAACTCTATTGCGCCCTTCCGTCATTTTGTGTCTGTGTGTGTCACTCGTCCAGAAATGCTCACTTAAGCAGTCTCTTAGTAGCCTCTACATCCCACTTGTGCTAGTGAGAGCTCTGAGCTTGCTGGGGCAGTGAGGTCCTGGGGCTGCTGGCCTCCAGCAAATGAACATCCTGCTGAAGCATCTGTCTCTGATGGCACCCTAGGGAGGCAGCCCTGCAGTAAGGGTAGCTGGAAATTCCCCATTTAATTTTTCATACAAAATAACTTTTTTGATTAGGCAGAAATTCTTAGACAGAGAGGTGCAGTCCATTCCAGAAAATGTTGTGCTTTTCAGCAAACACAAAGTGCTGAAGACAGTATTCCTTATTTTCACTGGCATTTTTCATGAAAGGGCAGGTGAATTCCTGAGGAGCAAGGTCAAGGAGCGAATTACTGCCTTGATCCATGTCCTGGCTGCTAAGAGTTGTCATGGTGCCGTACTGGCTTCTGCCACCGCAGAATTTCGTCTGTAGAGTCTGCCCACAGCTGGGCTTATTTCCTACTAATTTTGTTGTTATATGCTAGACATGAAGTCTTTGCTCTGAAGTCACTGCTCCATCTGCCTTGAATCAGGGTCCGCAAAGGCATGACAAACACATCAGTGGCTTTTGTCGAGTTTTTCCACAGCTCTGTTTGTTCCTTTTAATCCTCCTGGGAGAGGCTGTTTTGTTGATTCCTGCAGCAACACTGTGTGAGCCCAGTTTCCTTGCCTGCCCAGTTGCAACATGCCACACTTTGTACATGTTTCTCTTCCCTCTAGTCCCCTCCAACTCCATCCTATGACCTAAACTTGCTGCTGTGTGTACTGGCAAGACAGGATGGCTGTTGTCTTCCAGCTGGTCACCTCTTTCTTTATTCCATGTAACGTGGTGTATTTTGGTAAGCAGAAGGCACATTAGCTCCCAAGGGGCAGCAATAAATTTAGTCCTGGAATAGCAAGGAGCTCACTGGGGAGGCTGGACCTGCTGGGCTATGCCGTGCGTACTCACATTAGCCATGTTTTGTTTCAGAGACACCAGGAAGCCTACGGTCTCCCTCTCTGCAGTCGGTAAGTGTGGTGTGTGTGTGATACAGGCTTGTTTAATGCCTACGTTTAGTGTTGTGTGGTCCTGCTGTTATTCCTCCCTCCCTTCATGGTCTGAGGCTGAGCATGGCAGAGTATGGAAGTGCCACCACATGTGATTGTCCTGTGTAGTAGCAGCCTGAGAGGCTGCAGTTTGCAGCTCCTTTTAGAGGAACAGAATGCAGAAGGGATGTGGAGCCCTTGGAGGTTCCCAGGCATGGAGGGCAGTGGTGGTGCTTGGACTGTCTGTCCTAAAATCGGTGGACAGTCACGTGGCATTTCTGCCTTCTAGACACGAGTGGCTTCTTCCCTGCTAAACCCCCCTCTTGCAATGCTTGTTCTGTGTTGTCTGTCTGCAATTTCTCCATGTCCTCTTAGGTTTGAATCAGCTGAGAAACTAAATCGCACCCCAGGCAGTGGTGTTGAATGCCGCCAACTGCCAGCCTGCCCCTTACTGAGGGGCTGGGTACATTAACCGGCTGTATCTGTTTCCCTGGGGCACCTTCGACATGCGGGCAGCTGCAGCCGTGACGTGAAGGTGCGCTCGCTTTGGGCTGCGCTTGCTCTGGAAAGGCGCTTGTCATGGCTGTTGGCAGTGCGACTGTCCAGCCGCCTGTAATACCACCTGCTAGCAGGTGCTGTGTGTCAGTCCTCACCGGCTGCGTGTTGGAACTGGGCGAAGTATGGGTGACAAGCAGAATGTCCTCTTCCTGGCTTACTGTCCCCAGTATTACAGCAATCCTTGTAACATGTATCTCTCATGCTCTGCTGCTTAGATCTCCTTAGGCTACACATCTGCAGTGGCTCCCCCTTCCCTCCCAGCCAGCAAACATCTCTATCGTAGCAATGCAGAAACCGTACTGAATCAGAAGCAGCGTTGGGTTCTGGTGCCTGGGCTGAGGTTTCACGGGTCAGCTGAGCCAGACCGGCAGCTAGCTCCCCAGGAAGCTTCCCTCCTCCCATGCCCCATTCTGTTTAGTGCTGGTCCAGACGTTTGTGTACCCTTCAGTGAGTGGATCAAATCAATCAACTGGCAGCCTATTTGCAGCTTTTTTTTTTTTTCCCCTGGACTAGATTTTTGCCAGCTTGTCAGGATGAATCTGCTCACCATGCGGCAGGAGGTGGGTAGTGAAGGTGGGGAATAGCAGCAGGCTGAGATCCGTTTAGCTTTCTCATGGACCTCACCTTCCTCATCGCTTAAAACGTTTTGAAAGTACTGGCAGAATAAGGATGAACAGAACTTGTCTTTATCTTAGAATATCTGAACAGTCCACATCAACTGAAGCTGTGTTTTGCTTCTTATTAGATATAACCAACCAGCTTCTGATTTTAGGCCCTTGACTGAGTCCCTTGTGATATCGTATAATCATATCTGTACCATCATCCATTTTCTTTACAATTCCCTTGATGTCTTTGACTTCTGTGGTGTATTTTGACTGTTGGGCCTTCTGGTCCACGCAGTGAGTTGACCTCCAGCTGGCCAGACACGAGGTTCACCTGCACTGCAGCCTTCTCCTACACCTGTATTTTAATAATAGATCAATAACACTGGTTCCCTGTGTAGCATCAGATGGTATAGAGGGTGTTGGGAAGACAAATCCTTGAGCACCTGGAGGCAGCCTGAAGGAAGACAGAAGGGATTTGGGAGAGGGGTGATTGAACCTGCAGTTCTTTTCTGCAGGAATGTCCTGGTTTGAAGTTGCTCCATCTGAGTTAATGGACCCGAGTATTTTAATCAGGTACAGGCTACAGCTAGAAATCACGATGGAGATCTCTACGCACATAACTGAAATACTCGTGCTTTGAGGTCTTCTGGACACCAACACTAAGCTGAGGAATTAGGAGTTAAGCATTTTCATGGCATCCTTCATGCTGGCTTTTGGGATATCTTTCCTCTTGAACTGCCTTTCCTGTGCTAAGAAGAGCAGCTCTAAGCCCAGGTCAAGGGTGTGTTGGGCCATTTACTTTTTAATTGCTTGTTTTGACCTGCTCTGTTTGTGCTACAGCTGGAGCTTCCCAGGTGAAATGGAACAAGAAAAATGCCAACTGTTTAGCAACAAGCCACGATGGGGATGTCCGAATATGGGACAAAAGGGTGAGTTGAGGGTCCCTAGAGCAGCCTGTGCATATTCCCACCTACTGATACAGACATCCCCCTGGTCACATATAAATACCAAGAAAAATTTACTGCTTTATCCCAAATATCTCTTGCGGGTCGATTTAGACTAGAGAGAATTGGGAGCTCACGAGCCTGAAGAGAGCGTGTAGGTAGCCACCTTCCCCAGAAATTGTGCCCATTAACATTTTGATCTCATAGTACTTAACTGTTTTGCTGAGTGTAAAGTATGGTTCAGGGCTGCGCTTGACTGGAATTTGTCACACCTTCACAGGACCTTTCCTTCAACTACTTTTGCTGAGCTATTTGCCTTTCCCTAGCAGGAAGGTGTTCTGCCTTTTGCCCTTGTTAAAGTGTCTCTCATTATGACAAAGAACTAGACCAAATTTTAGGAGTCCTGTGCTGAGAAGGACAACATCTCTTCTTGCAGAAACCCAGCACTGCGGTAGAGTACTTGGCAGCTCATCTCTCTAAAATCCACGGTCTGGACTGGCATCCTGACAATGAGTATACGTTGGCCACTTCCAGCCAGGACAACTCTGTCAGGGTAAGCGTTCCTTCTGGGACTCCTGCTTAGGAGATGTCAGGGTGGTGGAGCAGATCCCCTTCTACTACTGCTGAAGTCTTATGGAGTGCTTGTCATTGGCAAGATCTGGATCCTTGGTTTTTGGTTTCTGGCAGCCCGTGCGTGTTGAGCCAGGGGTGTGCTTACAAAACAGGCAGCGAATTCATTGCAAGATGGGTGCGCATATGTTTGCCACATATCTGTGGTGGTTTGGGCAGTAGCGAAGCTGAAAACAACCGCCTCTGCCTGTTGCTTGCCAGAAGGGAGCTGGCCACACGTGCCAGAAAAGCCTTCTCCCAAAAATGCAGTGTTGCCACCCTCAAGCTGATTATAGCAACTTGGGGGGAGACATGCTCCAGCCCCTGGGGTTCCCAAACTCATGTTGAATTGGGTTATCAATAAAAGACCGCCTGCAAACATTGCTATGCAGGGCTTTTTACTTGGGGGGGGGAATAGTGTGCTTTGTATGTCAGCCAAACGGAGTTCGTTCACATTTAGCTAAGCTCTGAGGCAAATGCAGTTGATGTGTATTCTAGCAAAGCAAAAGGTTAGATTCTTCATTACGAAATTAGCAGTAACAGCAGGGGGGGCCTGCCTCCAGTCTGGACTGGCACATTGGCTGAGAGCCTGCAGGGTACCTTGTAGCTCTGAAAGCCCAAGCAGGCTGCCTGTCTCCCTGCTCTAATTACTCAAGCTATGATCACTGTGAGTATGACCCCAAGTCACTTGTTGTCTAAGGGATGCTGCCAGATGCTGATAGCTTGATATTTGTCCTTTGGGGCCGTCTCTGCTGTTAATGAATGGGATTACTAATGATGCTGTGGGCACCCTGGCATGTTTTTCGCTCTGTTATATCTGCAAGCCACATGGAAAACTGCAGCCTGAAAGTATAGCCAGCTGACTTCTGCCTTTGCTTGTCTTTTTCTTGGGTGTTTTTTTTTTTTTTTGAAGTTCTGGGATTACCGTCAGCCTCGGAAATACCTCAATATCCTTCCCTGCCAGGTTCCTGTCTGGAAGGCAAGATACACGGTGAGTGAGAAACTCCCACCAGCCCCACTTGTGCTGTGAGAGCGAATGCACAAAGAGACATTAAATAAAGAAGAACTGCTGAAGGGCTTCTCGCCAGTTCTACTGCTGGACATGATTTAGTTAATTTTAAAAATCCCTCTGGGTGCTTAAAAGGCCTAGAAAAGCAATGTCTGCAATGGGGGCACGTGGGAAAAGGAATGACTAGCAGTATGAGATCCCAGTCTTTGGTATCGTCCTCCCGGGGCGGAGAAAAACCCCAGTGCAGGTGGCTGGCTCTGGGAGCAGGAGGCTCAGTGGCTGCTGCTCTCGCTGTTCTGTATTTCTGCTCAGCTCCAGTATTGGTACCTGTTGCACAGAGCGATGCAGCATTCTTCTGCCCTCTCTGAGTGCCTTCTCTACTCCCAAGGTTTCCAAGTGTGCCACAGTGGGCTCTTACAGCATATCAAATCCCAAGAACTGTTGCCTTTTATAGAGCAAGCACCCAGCCATGTGAAGCTAAGGCTCTTAACATCAGTCATATCTGCTCTCTTTCCCAGACAACTGAATGTGGCCTGAAGCCAGTGCTGTGCCTTCAGTCTTTGATCCCCTTTCCCCGTCCCCACGGTGAGGGCTTTAGGACTGGGTTCCAGTGTTCTTCTGAACATCGTGACCCTAAGCGGCTGCTGGGGCTCAGTCCCCAGGCAGCAGTTCTTGCAGCTCCAGGCAAATTGCCGTAAGGATCCCATGTGAAAAGTCAAGGGTGAAATAACAGCTGAAAAGTGAGGAAGCAGCAGAAAGAAACGATTAATCTTAAGTGAGCTGCATTGAGTATCTCTGTGTACTACATCTTATCCCTTGTAAGACACTGGTTTTGCACGGCAATTGCCTTGGATCCTCCCAGTTTTAGGCCTGGTTCTGTTTTGTGCTGACCTCCTTTAAAACCCATGTATTCTTGTTGGTGGGAAAAGGGAAAAAATAGAGTATGATAACAGCAGCATGGGAGCATAATTCCCCGCAGCTAACTGGAAGGGTGTTTCTCTCTCAAGCCTTTCAGCAATGGGCTGGTGACAGTGATGGTCCCCCAGCTCCGGCGAGAGAACAGTCTTCTTCTCTGGAATGTCTTTGACTTGAACACACCTGTCCACACTTTCGTGGGACACGATGATGTGGTGCTGGAGTTTCAGTGGAGGAAGCAGAAAGAAGGTGAGTTCAGGGCTGGATGTGCTCTCTCCCCTCCGCTGTGGCATTCGGCTATCCAGGGGGGTGGAGGCCTGGCTCCTGGCTGCGGTGCTTATGCTATCACCATTTGACTCTTGTCTTTCCTTGGTGTGGCTCCTACCCACTTTCCTGCTCTGCCTCAAGTTACAACTGTTTTCTACTTTGTTTTATGGCACTGCCCACAGAAGCGTTGCCCTGTTGTTTCCATGCTAACAAAGCAAATCTACTGAATGCTGAGTGGGTCAGCGGTGACTCTAATTGCTTCCACTCTCCTCTGAGTCTATTTTTAAATGGATCTTTCAGAATAAATTGTACAAACTATTAGATGGGTGCACACTTCCTCTGCTCAGAGCTGCGCGCTAACCAGTTAACCCCTCGCATCACTGCCTAGATCAGCAGCTTACAGCATATCCCAGGCCACAGACCCAGCAAACCCACCTTGTCTGTGTGCTGGCAAAGGCAAGGGAGGAAGAGTGTGGGATAGAGAGGCTGCTGTTAGAGTTCAATCCTGACTAAATTTTCCAGTGTAGACAGCTAAATATAGGAGATTCCATGTTAGAGGTTGGATAACCGCACAGAGCACAGCTTTGTTTCCAGCACAGCAGCTGCCATTGACAGAACAAGCATGGCTGGCTTTGGTGTCACTTGTGGTACCACTGCCGTGTAAAAGTTCTGGTCCAACCCTTTGCTACCAGCTGCTGGGGCAATTCAGTTAAGTTACCTCCTTCTCTATACCTTGCTTTTCCTCTTTCAAAAAGAGGAAAGAGATCTAGAGCCACGTTATGATCTGGAGGCGCAGTCTAAGACAGCTTGTGAATGAACATTCAAGCAGGCTTGAACCAGAGTTGTATTGTCTTAATATATGTTCATAAATATATATCTGAGGCTGGAAGTCATGCTCATCTCAAGCAACATAACTCAATCGTATGAGCATTCCAAGTCCGCTTTAATACGGAGACAACCAAGATAGCGCAAATCTCCTTCCACAGCATCTGCTGTGCTCCCTGTGCCTCAGCAGAGGGGTGTAGGAAGCAGCTGTGCAGCAGCAAATTCTTAAGCGTAGCAGCTGTTTGACAAGGGAAACTTAAACTGTATCACGAGGCCTAAACATGGGCATAAATAAGTCTGTGTACCTTTATCTGTTGGTAGATAGTATGTGGCTAGGTGTATTTCATTACAACCCGAACTTGGCTTGGCACCATCCGAGTCTTTCAGAAGGAAAAAGGGGGAAGGTTCTCTTAGCTTAGAGATGTTTTAAAACATCTGCATCTTGAAACAGATATGATGAACTAAAAGATACTTTTGACTTCAGAGTTATTGTAAAAATAAATGTGTCTCAACAATATTATTTCTTCTATTTAAGTAAGTATTGTGGTGGGTCTTGTTCATTCCTAGCTGGAAAACTTGCATCACATTCATTATATTTACTTTGTGCTTTTTGCCTGTAAATTATACCCTGTTTAGAGGTGTGGTAATCATGGTGAAGAAGGCATAAGGGCTGATGCACGTACGTGAATTCAAAGCAGAAAAGGACTCACTCTGCCTTTCGGTTTAATGCTGTATCCATTGAATCTCCCTGCTGGCTTGCTTGAATCTGTTTACACTAAATGCAGGGCTGAGATAGTCTCTGTTTTCAGTAGAGTCTATAAGCTGTTTCTGTCCTTTTTAGGTTCTAAAGACTACCAGCTGGTTACGTGGTCCCGTGATCAGACTCTGCGGATGTGGCGGATTGACTCTCAGCTGCAGAGGGTACGTAAACACTTTTGCTTTTGAACTGTAGCTGGTTTTCTTCCAGGCTGGATTCACCTCCCTTTCCTTGCACTGCCGGTCACCCCTGATATCCTAGAGCTGCAGACACAGCAGCCAGCTGCCGCTTCGCTTTCCTCTTCAGCTCCAGCCCAGAAATGTCCCCAAGGAGATCTTTGATGAGGCCCCTCTGTCTGTGCCTCAGAAGCGTCTGTGGAAGTGCAATGCCACTTTGTTGTGTAACAGTAAGCGTAGAAGTCATTTGGGGAAGGTGGAGATGAGTTACTGCTTGCATTGCCTCTGAAGATGCCACCTCCGTGGCTGCAAGACTGTGTGACTCCGTGTTGGCATTTTAGGTATCGGGTAAAATGTAGGGATTATGCCCTCCGCTTCCTCCCCTTGTTTCCTTTGCCTCTTAGCCTGGTGCAGGCAGTGTGAATCCTGATGGTCTGCCGTCCGGCAGCAGTTACAAATTGCTGATGCAATTACTAGAACAGCTGTGCTGGGTCAGACCAGAGGTTCATATGGCCACGATGGCCCATATTGCCCTTTCTCATCTTCAGCTGTGGACTTCGTGGAAGAGGATAAGAACAAGGCAAGTACAAAGTGATATTTCTCTCAAATGCCCTCCCAGCCTCCTTCGGTTTGCAGCTCAGAGGCTCATTGAGTCCGGCGTCTTTGTATTTGACAGAGCTTGATGAGTTTCACTTCAATAGACTTGTTCTGTCTTTTCTAGCACCTGTGTAAATTTTTGTCATCGTAAACATCCTGGGAATAAGGAGTTTCATGGCTCTTCTGCATGTTGTGTGGCAAAACAGCTCCTTTCATTTGTTTATTTTGCAACCTGCTATTTTCCTTACATTGAAGATGAAATGAGCAGCCATCTTGTCTGCGCTACTCATGATTCTGTAGACCTCTGTCATATCCCTCCTCAGCTGCCTCCTCTTTCAAGTCAAAAGGTCTTGATTTGCTTCATCCCTTGTACGAGAACTTTGATTGTCCTTTTGCCTTTCATGACCCTTTTTCAGTTCTACTGCGTACTTTTTGGGGAGGGGATCTGAACTTTGTTCTTTCCAAAGAATTCCCAGTACTCATTTTGGTTTTTTAAATTGTTGGGCATAATTCTGTGAAAATATCAGCTTAGTCTGGCCCCTACGTCTTGTTCCCTGAGTCAGCTTGAACTTGCCGTTTTTCCCCTGTATGCATTGCTTTATATTTATCTGAACTGAAGTTCATCTTTCATTTTAGTATCGTTACTCCTGTTAGGTCCTTTTGTGAGTGTTTGCAGTCAGCCACTCTTGTTACTACCCTGAATAACTTGGTGGCATCAGCAAACCTGGTCACTTTGCTATTCACCTCCTATTCCAGGTTTTTAATGAATATGTTGAGAAGCATGTGTTCCCAGCACAGATCCTGCAGGAGTCCTGCAGGTCTGTAACAAACCTTCTCTGTGAAAAATGACCCTTTACTCCTACCTGATATATTTGTGAATATTTTATTTCTTTCCTGTCTTTAAACCAATTGTTCATCCATGTCAGAGCCTTCACTCTTCCTCTGCTGACTCCCGCTCTTCTGTCATTGTTTTTGTCTGGATCAAACTACACACGTGATGGCATGTTGCTGGTGACCAATGCTGTAATTTGCTACATTGCACCCTTATCCTTTCTCCTCCCTGTGTTTCTTCTCTTCATCTTCCCCCGTTTTCTTGTGCTGAACTTCATATACGAGTTTTCATGGTCTCTTTTTGATGCAGGACCTAGAACACTAGGGCCCCTGATCTGTACCTGGGTCTCTAGATCCTACTGGAGTGTAAATATCAAGAGCAGAAAGTGTGCTACTATTATATCTGGTCTAAAAAATTAAACCGGTTTTGACAAATCAATTCAAGGAATTAAAGTCATATCAGCTTTAGATTTTATTAAAGTAAAACGTCTGTTATTTGGACTGGCCCTGTCAATTAAGTGGCTTTGTAAGTGAGCAGGAGATTTGGCCAGGCTGTCTGAGGTGACAGAGCTGAGGATGCTGGAAAGTGGAAGATCATCTGTCTTTATCACAGAAACAATGCTGGGATCTTAGTTATGACTGTTGCGTGGACAGACCTACCTTGCAAATCCAGCTCCTTGGAGAAACAAGTTGTTTAGTGGTGGCTCTTTCCACAGTTTGGTTTCTGTTGTGCAGCATTTGGGTATGTTTGTTCTTTTCAGCTGTGCGCTAACGATATCCTGGATGGAGTTGAGGACCTCATCGATGGGATTTCTCATCTGCCTGAGCCAGACAAGACCCTTCACCCCCAGGACTCTGAGCCCCAGCATAACTCTGGGCATGGGGACGAGGAAGGTGAGACAAGCGATGGTGCTTCAAACACCAGCTGTCTTTATGTTGGGGAGAAGATGTATCTTGGCATAAGAAAATAACATCGTAGGCAAAGCACAAACTGGTGCTATTTCGAAGGTTAATGTATTCCCCATGTGGGAGGAGGGAAAACACAGGGATTTCTCTGGATGGTCCTCCCAAGTTTTTTCTCCTCTTGACACAATGATGTCATTATAGCTGTAAAACTGATCTCTTCCTTGTCACTAATGTCATTTAATTGCACTCTCTTTAGGTCATAGTTGTGGCTTGCTGCCAAGAATAAGGCAATCAGAAAGTCAGTTCTGGCTCTTAAGAAGGTAGTTCAGTTTAAGCTGAGAGATGAGCCCACAGAAGAGGGGGGTGTATGGGTAAGGCACTCTGACGCAAGCTGCTTACCTCACGCCTGGTACCTAAACCCTTCTGCTGGGGTCACTCTGTGTGCTGATCTAACATGGAGGTGCTTACTGGTGTCTTCTCCCATCCGCCAGAAGCAATATGGAGAAAGCTCGTGATTTTTATTTTTTTTTTTTTGATGAGAGGTGGCTGAGGGCTGGCAGAGCAGAGGGGGAGGGATGGTATCTCTGACTTCGGAGTACCAGATGGGTGGGTGGGAATGGGTCAGAGGCTTCAACAGAAAGCATTGATTTGGCTTTACGAAAGAGAAGGCGCACGAGGAAGGAGTGCGAAGGAGGGTTTGTTTGATTAAGGCTCTGGCCAGGTTAAACATTTAGGCTTTGTTTAGTGTTTGAAGACTGTAAGTATCAGAATAGAAGAGATTGCAGCAGCTGAGACCCGTGGTGATGACGTGCTTGTGAAAAAGCTATCTAAAGAGATTTCTGTGTCTAATACTGAGGGAGGAGAAATGGGTGCTCCCATGCCTTTGTGTCAGCTTGGGTTTAAATTTGCAGTTCCTTTCTGTAGTGTAGCAGAGTGCTACAGTGGATCCCCATGTGAGAGGCTTACAGGGAAGCAATTTGATTCTCCCTTTGACAAACTGGAGAGAAGGGGAGAAAATGGTCTAGTATCTATCCTCTGAATAAAGGAGCCAGCCATGAGGTCCCCTAGGGAAGGCATCTCTTCCTAACTGGAAGTTTCCTGCCCAGTAAATCCCAGTGAAGTTCTTCTCTGCTCCCTGTCCTGTGTGGCAGCAGAACAAGTTTCTAAAAATTGTCAGCACCTCTGTCTACGTGCGGGTTTTATACTACGATAGAAAAAGTCCTGGTTACCTGTGCTGACCATGAGCGGTACTGTGTGGGGAAGCACAGTCTCTCTTGCTCCAGCTGGGAGCATTCAGTGTTCTCATTCTGGCTGCCTGATCTCTCTTTTTCCACAGGAGAGAGTTAACTCTTTCGCTGTCTCTGATGAGGTCACGTTCATAGGTCTGGTGTGGTTTCTGTGTGGGTCTGGCTTTGGTTCAGACTGTTAAGGTTTCCCTTGTGGGCAAAGGGAATGAAAATGGCTTTTCTGTAGCAGGGTAGATCTTGCTGCAAATACTGTGACTGCAGGATCAATGCACAAGCAAGTCCCTAGGTAGGAATTTCAGTTCTTTCTCGCCTAAAAGCTATTGTGGACTGTTGATGTTTCACCCTGGAGGTGGCTGCTTGTCAGCTCCAAAGTCCCCATGTTATGTTAGTAAGCACTTTGGGGGAACTTTGAAGGGAACAGCGCTCTGCAGATAAATCAGAAAGCCCACCGGCTTCAGCATACAGCTCTCCTCACTCGCTGGTGCCTATAAAGCATCTTTAGGAATATAAACAAATATGTGGGCTTTTGGGGATTAGAAACTAATTGGAAGGGAATGGGAGTGGAAGACAAAGGGAGGGTACTGACCGTATTGGGAACGTCAGAGATGGCTTTTCAGTAAGCTACGTGGTGTCTTGAGCTAGAAATAATTATCTTCCCTGAGAGCCACTGATCTTCCTTTAATCCCTTTTTCAGCTCGCTTTTGTGAAGTATATCTAAGCACTGCAATAAAATCGCAAACAGGAATGAGTAGCTA
This sequence comes from Himantopus leucocephalus, assembly GCA_003993805.1. Lineage (NCBI taxonomy): Eukaryota > Metazoa > Chordata > Aves > Charadriiformes > Recurvirostridae > Himantopus > Himantopus leucocephalus. The sequence continues at coordinate 1,909,465 of RSEF01000011.1, read as the reverse complement.
AGCATCCTACCTACCCAAATTCAGCAACCCACTGGGCAGCAGTAAAACCAGGTATATTTCTTCCAGCAGCAAAGTCAGTAACTTTTAGGCAAAAGCTTGTAAAAGGACAGCGTTTTTGCATTCCTTGTCCCTTTTTTTTGCTAGGCATAGTCTATGCAAGCGTGAGAATGACAGCTGAATAATCGGGACTTGCCTTGTGTCCTTGGAACCATCATCAAAACATATATTTGGTCTTCTTAGAAAGTGGTGCCACAGTGGAACTCCCTTCAGAAGGAGCTGCCCTAATGGGGGTACATAGCAAGATACACGGCAAAAGCCAGGCACAACCACAGGCAGAGACCAATTCTTCTGAAACTCAGTCAAGTTTGCTATCTTAACCGTAATTTCTGTGTCCTGCAGCGCTTGCCTGGCTGTTTAAATGTATTCTGGCCTTCAGGGGTTATTGTCCTCCTGAAAACTCTTGGAACTGGACAGCTAAACCCAGCATTTAGATAAGTCTTTAAAGACCGTTAAAGCACTAGAGTGCTTTGCAACATTAAATGCAAATGGCTGCTGCAAATGAATTAAGCCTCTACTAGGGCCAGAAATACCCTCTTCTCCCTCCCAAAGCCTTACTATGCTTTGGAAGCATTCCCTGAAAGCCAAGAGTGGTGAGGTGTGAGTCCCAAAGGCCAGAGCTCCTCCTGGAGACTGCTTTGGCAACAGTTCTTTCCCACTGAACCACAAGGCTGCAGTTCAGCTGTTGGTGACTCTGGCAATACTGTGTAGGGAGGCCAAGGGGTCTCAAATGAGCAGAGACAGACCATTTAGGGCTGTACAGAGCACAGGCAGCTTCTGTAACCTTCCTGGGAAACCTGTGTGCAGACAGGTTTGTTTTCTCGAAGAGCAAGGTTCAGAAGCCGTGCCTCTAAACAACAGCTGAGACCCTCCAGCTCTCAGGTCTTTGCCAGGTAAAACTCATGCCTCCATGTGTCGCAAGAGCAGAGGAAAGCCTGCTGTCTTGGCTGCCTCCTGGCATCGTGTGCCAAAAGTCTGTCTGTTATAGCTTGTCTCAACCTGTTCTCCATCTTTCCTGTCAGCCTTAAAAGAAGATTTCCTGAATGACCCCCTGGTGGGAAAGAAAACGGACCAACTGGGGCTGCCTCAAACACTGCAGCAGGAGTTTTCACTGATCAACGTGCAGATCCGAAATGTCAATGTGGAGGTAGAGAGCTTCCTTTTGCTGGCTCCTTAGGGAGGGGATGTGGACAAGCTGGCTCATCAGAGCTTTTTGGGGGAAACCTTTTTTGCTGTCTGTGAACAAGGTTTATTTTGAGCTGTAGAGATCCTCTTGGACAGGGATGGTAGGAAGGAGGATAATCCCAGACACTGGGAGTGAGGGAAGTGTTTCAGCACAGTAAGTACGCTGGCGCTGGTCCCAAGAATGCTGGACGGTGTTTTCCTCTCTGCCTAGACTGCAGAGTGGAAAGTGACTTGTTCCACTACATGCAGGTGATCTCATTTCAACTGTTTCTCAACCTGATCTGCTGAGCCCTCCCTATCCTGCACACGCTTCTTTAGTTTTGGCATCTCCCTTGCAAGCCAAACCCTCCTCTATGCATGGAAGCTGGCTGGAGGCACAGCGCTGTACTGGGACGGGAGCCTTGAAGCAGCTGCCCATCTCCTTTCCCCACCCCTGTGGTTTCACAGCTCAGGGCATGATCCTGATGTAGTTTTCTGAGGCAGTGGTATATGATCTTAGGTGATGCCTATTACCGCTGCACTGGGCCTGGAGTTCAAGGCCAAGTGAAGCGGGCTGGGGTGCGGTGGCTGTTGGGAGCAGAGCCTGATTCCTGGCACTGCCTGGGCTGGCTGTGGTCTCCGGATGCTGGACTGGCGGTCTGCTGGTGCGAGCCGAGTCTGTCCCCATCTGCCTGGGGTTTTTTTGCTGTCACTGTGTTCACTGCCCTTGAGAACAGCATGACTTCGTCTTACGGGTGCGCAGAGGAATCGGCCCCTCAGCGTGAATTTAAGCCACTATAAGTTTAAAGGTCCTTGGAGATCTAACTACAGAGCAATTGTTTTTCCTCACACAGATGGATGCGGTGAGTCGTAGCTGTACAGTGTCAGTGCACTGCGGCAACCACAGAGTCAGGATGCTGGTGATGTTCCCTGTCCAGTACCCCAATAATGCTGCGCCGTCCTTCCAGTTCATCAACCCGACCTCGATCACTGCCTCCATGAAGGCAAAGCTGCTGAAGGTGCGTGGGGAGTGTACGCTGTCTTTATAAATATACAAATGCCGGACACTTGATGTCTAGATCACTGACACATTAAAACATCTGACCTTGCTGAAGACATGCTGCAGGTCACTTTGAACTGATAGATTGTGGAGCTCCTAGGGTGAGGTTTTTGTTGGCCTTGGAGCCCAGTATTTGCCTTTTTCCACTGTTGCTTTTTAAACATATGTTCATCACTGCTACTCTGTTCCATTGTGATGTGTATAGCCTGAGGATCCCTAACATCCTCCTCCTCACGCGGTTGCCCCCAGCCCCATAATAGACAAAATGACCAGCAAAGCATCCAGCTGCAAAAAGATAATATTTTTGAGCTGGGATGTTGCTTCCTGCTCTCCTGCACAAACTGTTTTAAAAACGAAGGGACTTTTTACACGGGCCCTGCTAATTCCAGACCGGGTGTTTGATCATCTGGTGTAGGAAGTTCCTATTGCTGATGAAATCCCTTGCCCAGCAGCAAGTTGATGGATCAATTTGGGTTTCTTCCTGAAAAAAACCCAACCTGATCCAGTTTGCCACAAGCTGGTGCGGAACGTACGGGCTACAATAGTGTAGAAGCTCAAATCCTGGCTCAGCGTGTGCTGAATCTAGATATAGATGAACCCTCAGTGCTCTGATCAAAGCTCACAGCCATTCCTCAAAGCAGGCAGCGCACCAGGGGGTCACTGTGACTCCAGTGCATGTTAGAAGATGTCTTTGGCCTCTCTGGATCCTGGCATCTTGGTTGTTCTGCGGACAAAAAAGGATGTGGGGAAGGTGTGGACGTACCCATGATTCAAGCTGCATCTTGTATGTATTCCAGATATTGAAAGACACTTCTCTGCAGAAAGTGAAGCGGAACCAGAGCTGCCTGGAGCCCTGCCTGCGTCAGCTGGTCTCCTGGCTGGAGTCTGTTGTGGTATGGAGAACTGCATGGGCTTTCTGCCCTAGTTTGTTGTCTTCTCCCACGTCCCGCACTTCTGACTCTGCAGTAAGAGTCCGGCCTCATTAGACATGTAAATAGACCCCTGTGACTGGTCGTTACATTTGTGTAAGCACTTCTGGTTAATGTTGAAGAAAACTGAGCGGATGATTAGGTGCATTTTGTTTCTGAAAATCAGGCCCTGAAGGTTTGCTGCTTTGGGGAACTCTGCATGCTCACTGTTATTCAGGTTAGCAGGGATGACTGGGGGTTGGAGCATCTTAGTGGTGCATGATAGCTTTCCCAGCTCGGAGTGTATCTCACGGAGTGCCAGGGCATGGTTATCATCTGTGAGAGAAGATAAGAAGCCTCAGGGGGCTGATGGATTCATTCTTGTCTGAAAGGCAGTGGCAGATGTCTTTACCTCCTCAGTTCCAGTCAAAGATCCTGCAAGTCCTATTCTAGGCTCTTTATTTTCTTCCCCTGAAAAAAAAGCTGTGAAAGTCTGTCTTTTCAGAAGGCTTGCACTGAGGTTTTGTAGGGATGATACTGCAGATAAATCCAAGTCACACTCTGCCCTTAGCTGAGAGATCTGTGATACCTACTCAGCATCTCAGTGTCAGGTATTAGGTCTGTGTGTGGGTGAAGTGTACTGGAGTGGGTGTTTTTAGCATTCAGGAAAAGACTGAAGAGTCTCCTCAGGTTTTCTTTCAGAGAGATTTTGTTTATTCATCACAAATAAAAGGTGTTTGTTCTTTTTTTTTTGTATGGAAAGGCTTAATTCTGTTTGGTTTCAGCAGTAATGTTGTAAGAGTGGAAACCTTCTCCATTGTATGGAAATCTGATGACTCAAGCCAGGCGCTGCTGCCTTTAAAGAATTCCTTTAAACCTAAACTGTAGTACTCTTTATCCAAATAAATGCAAATTCTTTCCAGAATTCCTATGGATAGGCCTGAGGTCCCCCAGTATTTCATACCTTCTGCCTTCCTCAAGACTCCCAACCTGCATTTGGCACTCCACAGTTCTGTAGTATTCCTATTTAAGGAGACTTTGTCTCACTTGCGTCATTGTGGTATGAGGTTTAGCTCAGCTCCCTGTGTTGAGAGTCACATCCAGAGTCTGAAGGTCAGATTTTCTGTATGGTTTCCCCACTGTTTCACCCCAAGTTAAGCTCTGCATTTCAACATGGCCATGGTGGGAGAGAAATCTCTAGACAAACAGACAGAGAAGCCCTTTCCTCAAAGGCGAATGTGCTTGCAAGTGCCTTTGCAGCCAGAGCAGTAACTGTGCTCTGTGCTTGATCTGCTCTGGTTCAGAGGATGAGCACCTTCCGTGAGGCTGCTTGGCGCTGCGATGCCCAGTGTTCCAGCTGGGTTTCCTTCCTGTGGCAGCAGGAGTGTGACTTTGGGTAACTTCTGTTTCAGAACCAAGAGGACAGCACGTCCAGCAACCCCTACGCTTTGTCAAACTCCGTAACGCCCCCCTTGCCCACGTTCGCCCGGGTCTCCAATGCCTATGGCTCCTACCAGGACTCTAACATCCCATTTCCACGGACCTCTGGAGCCAGGTTCTGTGGTGCAGGTTAGCCCCATCGCTGATATGTGACAACAGCTACCCAGGGAACGGTCCTCTTAATGTCTTGGGGAACGCTTGTCTCTGAACAAGACGAGGCTTTGGTCACTGCCATGCAGTGAGTAAGAAACGGTATTAAAGTAGCGATGTTGTGATAAATTTATAGATAATGATACTAGTTAGCAACTGCAGTTGGTGTTGCATATGGGGTTTTAGGATTTGGAAATCCAGGACTAGTTGATGGCCTTTGGCTTGTGGTACGCCAGAGGCATTGACAGACCTTTTACAGAAGACTGGGAATGGCTGTTTTCTTTGCCTAGTTCTCTCCTACCAGCATCAAACTGCTGGACATATTCTGGCTCTCAGTCTTCACAAAATTACTGTGATTTAGGATTGAACCTACCCCTTGCTGAAGCCATATTCTTGTTACTAACCGCTCTTTTCTTATTCTGCACCATTTCTGTTGTCCAAAATAGCTTTCCCCAGGTCACTGGGAAACTTCTCCTAAATGGGAGGGGGGGGTACAATAGTATACAGTGGAGGAGTATACAGTGCAAAGATCATCCTTAAAAAACAGGCTAAGGCCTGAGTAAGAGCTGTTAAGTTTCACTGAGCTGTTTCAGATGCAAGCGTGCCTCCTCCGGACCTGACCACATCCCAGTTTGAGCATGTTTTGAAAGCTGTTTTTAATACAGGCCTCACTGAATTCCCAGCAAAAGTAAAACAGAGTAGTATTGCATTGAATAGGCTCAGTGAAACCTGCTAAGTCCTGAAACTCTTGTAAGAGTGGGTGGCTGAAGACACTTGAGATGCTAACAAATGGGGTGAGACTTGTGAAAGAGTGCTTTGGAGGTGGCTTCAGATGGCTTGGGTTATCCTTTTGAAAAGGAGTCGTACAAGCTGCAGTGGTTTCTCTGTGTAACTAAACGTTGCCTCGCTTGCCTCTGGAGTGTCAAAGTGCTTAACAAGTTCTGGTGAAGAGTTAAAACATGAGTATGTATTTGCTCATTTTCTTTTACTGTCTTTTCTCTAATATCTGTAAGCCACTTGAGTTGGTGCTTTTAAGACAGTCATCTCAACAAAACATGCTCTTTAATGGGTTTGCAGGGAGTAGATTTGGGTTGAGAAAATGTGACTGTCTACTTGTAGTTGAAAAGCGCTCGGGGTGGTGGATAGGCACCCAGCCCCTTGACTCTACCTTAAACCACCGGGTTTCCCTGTATAAACCACCCCTGGGTAATCTGTTCCTCCTTGCGTGATCTTTATGCCGTGTCCTGTCTCTTCAGGGTACCTGGTGTATTTCACGAGACCCATGACCATGCACCGTGCGGTGTCCCCGACGGAGCCCACCCCCAGGTGAGTACCCTGTGTTGTATTTGAGATGTTCCACCGTCGTGGGCAGGAATGTAGAATATCATACCCTGCACTGGAGCTATTGACCCTCAGAAAGTACTGACCTCTAGTGTTAGCTGTGCCTTCGACACAGAGAGGCGGGTCCCTTAGGTCCCTGCCCCTCAGCAGAGACCCCTTCCTTCAACACACCTGAAACATTGCTAGCAGCTTGGGTTAGTGGAGATGTCAGTGTGAGCCTCCAGGGCAGTTTGGTGGGTGGAAAGCTCCTGAAAGTGTATTCTCTTGTTTCCAGGTCCCTGTCAGCTTTATCAGCGTACCATAGTGGCCTCATTACTCCAATGAAGATCCGCACAGAGACTCCAGGCAATCTGCGTTTGTACAGTGGGAGTCCGACACGCAGCGAGAAGGAGCAGGTCTCCATTAGCTCCTTCTACTACAAAGAGAGGGTAAGTACCAGACCAAAAAACCTTTCCTAACACTTCAGCTTTTCTGATCTGTATTCCTTTTCTATAGCTGTGAGCATTGCTGGTAACAGAAGCTTCATATTCCTCTCAAGAAGGCATCCTTTTACAGGCAGCTCTGTAAAAATGTCTCGTGGATTTATCTCCTGTTAGTAACTTCTTTACTGATCCTCTCTAGCATTTGACCCCGCTTATTTTGATATCTCTCTACACTGACCATCACAGCTTCCTTCAGTGCGTTACACTGTCTCCCTTTGCATTATTACGTAGGGTTAAAATGTCATACTTAAGAAGTTGTAGTCTCCAGATAAGCACCTGTAGGCAGTTCTGCTTTTCTCAGTACTCCCTGATATATATAACTGCAAAAGGTTGTGGCTTTCTGCAGCTTACTGACAACCTCTCCTGGATTATGGGGTATATTTGGTTATTTCTATTACAGGTGTCTCTTTCAGGGATATATGCCCCTTTGGACTTCTATTTAAACAAAAATCGTTCTCACGCGATTCTCCAAAGATCTTCCAATCCATGTACTTCTGGTTTAGGTGTAGGTCTTGCTGTCATTGCTGTTTACAAGCAAGGCTTTGGGGAAGAGTGGGATTGTTTCCTTCCGGGATATAGTGGGTGAGGAAGACACATTGGTAATTGTGGGGTGGCCGTAGGGTAGTTCTGAAGCAGCTGAGTGCCCAGTGTGCCCGGAGCAGATGCTGTGTGGGAGTAATAGGCCATGCAGCTTGCTCAGAAACAAACTCTCTGTGCTTCAGCAGCGTGTGAAGTGGCTTGCAAAAATACGGTAAGCTTCCACTGAGAGCCTGAGAATTCAGGGCATTTGAGTAGTTTGCCCACTGTCCGTGTTGAGGGCACACATCTGCTGCAGCAATGGAGAGCTTCCAGGTACCCCAAGGAAAGCCAAGAACTGTCTGCGCTCTTCTGCGGCGGAGTTTGGGAACTCCTATCCCAGGAGTCAGAGCCTTAAGCTCTCATCCTTCCTGGGCACTGAAAGAGGTCTTAATTTTCTAGTAGTCCTGGACGTGACAGCTGTCCCCTCTGGGACTGTGTCCTGCTTACGTGATGTGACTTAGTACACCTACCGGCCATGGGGAGAGCCTCTGTCCCCATTGCAAGCTTTGCCTCCATACGGACCCCAGAAGACTCTCGCGGTCCCCATTCTGGTGTGTTTTCCCACCACAAGCTTATTTTTGACAAGAAGAGAAAATGGTGCTGCCTGGTACAATAATTACAGCCTGTTCTAGTCTTTGCAGGAGAGTTTATTTAAAGAGCTACCTTGGTCCTCTGCGGCGTGCTTGTCTCTGACACAGAGCTCTCTAAGATGACAGACAAGGCTAAAAATGACACATGGAAGCAGCTTGGTGCGATTTCATGTGACCTGTCTCCCCAGCCCTTGTATTGATGGCGACAAGATTTTTGACGGGGGGCGAGGAGGGAAAGTCAAGAGAACAAAGCATGTGTGTAGCCACGTCTCCTCAAAGCTGGAGAAAATTCCGGTGTTCCCCTTCCCCCTGCCAAGCTGTCTCCTCGCGTGCTGGGTTGGAAGAAGTGTAACCCTGTCTGCAGGGTTCTCCCAGCAGTAAGGTGCAAGGGAAGGTAGAGGCTGAAGGCATGGCTGATGGTTCTGACTGCCTTCCTCAGCTGAAAATAAATGTAAAATATGTTGCACACGACACAGATAGCCCTATTCTTCCCCTTTTTATTGTGTTGACTCTTCCAGAACGATAACAGAATATTTTTTTTCAAGTGAGTGCACAGTAATGTGCTTTGAGAGATTCCATTTATTGTTGCTATAATACTGCGTTGAGTACTTAATGAAATGTCTGCGAGTTCGTAATGAAAGCCTACTTTCGAGCTATTCTGCATAGTTAATCAGTGAATCTGGTTGCTCGCTCAACCTGAATGAGTTCCTCAACCCCTAATGGCAATTTCCACGTGGCCCTGCCAAGTAGCAGGGTCTCTACATCCCTTCTAATATCCTGACATGTGGCTTTTATTGTTCAAAATGGAAGTGAACAGTTACAGTAGGTTCCAGTGAATGAAGTCCTGGAGGAAGCTGGGTGTTAAAGGGATGTCTGAGTAAGCAGGAGTGTTTATTTAGCTTCCTGCAGATTTCTGTGCCAAAGTGCTGGGCAGCTGTGTTAAAAATAATGCACTTTGCACTTAGCTGCCTTCCTCTTCAGCCAAGAGGAGTAAAACTGGTTAGAGTAGGAGCCTGGCATGTGGGGCACCGGGGTGTTGTCCTCTGCTCTGCCCTCAGTTCACCATATGAACAAGGTCACATAACTGCAGTTCAGTGCTTCTTGCAGTAATACGACTCTGCGTGGAAGACTTCATTCTGATTTGTGGTTGCTGAAGTCTCCCACAGGGGCTGGTGCGGGGCACAGACACAGCAGCCCTCGTTTTGCCGGGGCCGTAGGTGATGTTGTATAGTACAATTGTGTGTGGATGAAAGGGGGGATCTTGGTTTGCAACTGTTCATTGTGTAACAGAACCATTGGGAATGGTATCTTTTACTCTGCTGGTTCAGGGCACTTTTCATTTCAGTTTATTTACCTTTGTCTTTAATTTTCTTGGTGTCTTTCTTCCCTTTTCCTGGGTATAACGTTTTCACATACAGATGTCTCCTCGCTCTGCCCGGCGACGTTGGTCCATACAAGCAATTAACGACTTCCCGGTACTGTGCGCTGTGCTAATACTGTCCTTGATATAACCCTGTCTTCTGCCCAAGGGCCCAAGAATAAAATGCCACCTGCCTGCCTTTGAGTAACCTGCACAGAGGTGGGGGACTTGCACTCCACACAGGGCTTAGGGCTTCAGTAAGAGCGAATGCACGTGTAAGTGGAGAGGAGCAGACCCTGGTTTGCAGGGTACAAATACTGACCTACAAACATGCCTATTTTACCTGGCCTAGCAGTCAGGAAAGGATGCCAAGGGGTACCTTGAAGTGTAAGGACTGATCAACCTCTTAAGAAACAGAGAGTGCACTGCAGAGGAGCTGAATGGTTATTATGCATCATCAACAAACTGATGAGACTGACACTAGAGCACCTCATTTCTGAAAAAGATGAAGCCTTGCTGGAGGGGGAGGATCACTTAAGAGCTGTGGAAGAAACAAACTGGTTGAGTTGCTGACAATGATCTGTCATCTCATTTCAAATGAGATACCTATTCTCAGTGCAAAGCACTGTAAAGTCTTTATTTCCTGGAGCAATAAATAGAATTTCTCCTTAATTTGTGATCTTCTCCCAGCCCTTGGAATTGCACCACCCTGCAGTTGGAGTGGTTGCACTTCCAGCCACCCTGGCAGGTAGTCCCTCCTCCGGGCACCTGGCTTTCCCAGACTGCTTTGACAGTCGTTTTCCATTACTCAGGTCCACGCGTCACTCAAGCTTGAACATCACTCATGTGAACATCTTGAAGATATCAGTGTTGCTCAAGCTGTGCTGTAAATTTAGGCAATTACTATCTCATCACTCATCTGCCAAGCATAGGCAAAGCTTGGAAAACTCCATTTCAATTTAAAGATGATCTCTTCAGGTCCGTTTTTCTTAATGTCTGTGTGAACAACTGGTTTTTCACAGCTGCTGTCCTTCGTGCTATCTCTTCATAAGACAGCAGGGAATAAAATAGAATCCTGTAACACCTAATTTAACTTGGTATAATAGGATCAAGCCTTCCTAATTACAACAGCTTTAAGACTATTACTAGCAAATAATAGGTGAAAGAAACCAGAAGTAATTTACTTGACTCCATCAAGGCTTTCTGCAAAGAGCTAATAAAGAAATGTGAGCAGTGGAGGCAAGAAATGAAGTTCTGTCTTGGACCAGGAACAGCCTGAAAGAAAGAAAACCAAGCAAAGAACTCGCCAGCTTGTGGTGCCGTAAGTTGTGGTGCACAAAGGGCCACAGTTTAATTCCCTCACCACTGGCATGGAAGGAGGAGCAAGTAGTGGTGGGATAAAGTTATAATTTTGTATAACGTATACTTAAAAATGGTACATGGATTAATCCAAGCCTTGAAGGACTGATTGTATTTGTGGATAACCTTTGGAAGAGGCTAATCACGCCTCTCTAAAGTGGGCAGTAGTGCCCAAGGTGAAAACGCAGGCATGCATGAAGAGAGGTGTGGATTATTTGTGCAGACCAGGTGCCTGCCTTTTGGAAGAAGAGCTCAGCGTTGCTCAAGGCACTCAGCGAAGCAAGAGCTTAGCAAGTCTAGAAGAAGGAATTATTCCTCCCTTCTTTCTAGGCAATGACTAGCCTCCAATTCAGAAATGCCCGTGCTTCCGGGCGTGTGCCAGCTATTAATTGATGGAAGCTGTAAAGAAATATTCCAGCTGTGGGACACTTGACTCAAAAGTGCCTCGGATTTGTTAGCCCTGTTGTGGAGGTTCCCTGGTACTGTGAGAGATGCTGGAAATAGCAAATGTTGATTATTTGGAAGAGAAAATCCAGGCAGTGCTGCATGACCTGCATGGGGGAGTTAATCTGTAGGCAGTTGTTCAGAATAAAGGAGCATAGCTTTCTACAGGGAGGCAGCAATTTTTAAATTCTGTTTTAAAAAAATAATACTGGAAGCAGCTTGAACCTGACTTTAAGCAGGTTTAACTCTTTATTTTGTAAATGCCTTATTGCAGCTTAATCTTTTGGCATCAAGTCTGTTCGCTTCTGCCCACAACCCTTCCCTTTGCCCTACTAACACCAGTTTATACCACGAACCCTGAAATTTAGCATATGCTTATGCGAAACAGGCACTTTACATCTCACGATGCTACTTACAGCACTGCCTGCCTCAGCAGGATCCATTACACACACACCCAACTGTTCGGCATCCTTTCCGAGCAGGCATGCAGCATTTTGTAACTACTTCTGCTGAGTATGCAGTGATGATGGTGGTTGCTACGAAGCAGTTGGTGGCTTATTCTTGGGCTATCTGTTTCTACATGTAACCCATTTACTGCCATCGTTATCACCTCAGATTGCAGCAAATTACAGCCTTGGGTATGGTAGTGCAGGTGCAGGCTGGCTTTTTTAGTCATTATTCAGTGCTGTTCCCCGCTGTCACCTCCAACCCCATGATTGTCATAAATGCTCTGGTTTCTTTCCTTCTGGTGCTCTGAGGAACTGATGAGTCTTAATTTGCTATCACTGTAGCTATTTTCTTTCTTTTCTTCCTCTCCTTAAACTCTCAGGAGCAGCTGGGTAGATGCAGTTCTCCCAGGCACGGATTCTAGGCTGCAGAAAGAGCTAGAAATGGTGGGGGCAGTGCAGAAGACCTGTGTCTTTGACCTTCAGCTGCCAATAGTTAGCTTGGTGCACGCATGTTGATTTCTGCTTCAGCTCCAACTGTTGTGTTCCCTGCTCCCCCTCATGACCTGTGCTCCAGCCCCTAGGAAGAGACGTGTTTTGTGTTCTACCCTAATGCCCGTGAGCCTCGGTGACACCTTTTGATAACGCTATAGTGGGAGCTTCTCCTGGGAGGCGAGGTGAAGCAGAGGGGAGAGAGGAACCTTGTGGTGGACCTTGTCCAGACAGACCCAAGCTAGAGCTCTCCTTGCCTGTGGTAATCCCTGTTAAAAGTGCTCAAATACTGCCTGGTGGAGAGCTACTCCTGTAATTAACACCAGCAATTACTTGCTTCAAAGTAGAGCTTCTGCTGTCAATGGTGATGAGCTTTACCTCACCCATGATGGTTCCCATACTTGTGATTGTAGTTTTTTCTAATGCTTTGTTGCTGTAGGTGAGGCAAACCTGAATTGCCAAAAAAAAACCCAACCCAGACATGTTTAATGGTGGCTGTACATGTGGCTTTGTAATTTTCTTCTGTCACAGCTCAAGGGGCAGGAAGCAGTGCACGTGGAAGTGTAGTACTGGCAGAGCATATGGCCCTCGACTGACTCTACTCCAGCAGCTGCACCAGTAAAGATTTAGGGCTTCCCTTCTTGCCAGTAAATAGGCAGTGCTAAGAAGAAAACAGGACAGTTTTGTTGTGAGTCCAAGTTTTCAGGGGGTTCTGATGCATTTAGTGTCTTCATTTGTCTGGTGATATGCTGACAGCAAGCAGTGGAAACCATTCATGGGATCTCTTTTCCATTCTCATCTTCATTTGTTGTCATTCTCCTCAAAAAAAAAAAAAAAAGTGACTGAATTACCTGTGGAAAGTGCTATGTGTTGTCCATGTTTCTAGTCTTCGAAATGCCTGTTGGGAGGCTTCTTTGGTCCGCTCGTGCAGAGGGCAGGAGCAGGTTGAATCTGTTCCTGATGACAGGGCAGCGAACCTGCCTTGGTCAGAGGGAACTCTTCATCGGCTGCGAGTCCTGGGGGCCAGCTGGCTTACAGGTGGTCGGAAGGTGGCAAGTTCCTCTCCAAATTACCTGCCAAGCTCTAGAAGCCCTTAGTGGTAGACCTGCAGAATGTGGTTCTGCATCTGCAAGCCTGGGTTCGAATGCTCAGACACAGCACAAATAACAGCTTTTTGATGGGGCAGTGTTGCAAGAAACCTGGTCGCCCTTCCAGGACAGCGCCTGAGCTCTTGCCCTGATGGCATGTCGTTGTGCTGGGGCTCCCAAGCTTTGCTCGAGTATTGGTTTTGGTGGCATCAGCAGCTCCTCACCGCACCTAGGAGACAGCATTTGGCTGCCCTGGCAAGGAATGAGGTACAGGTGCCACTGTTGTTTGGGAACCTTGTTGTAATACAGCCCACATCCTTCAGCACGGGAAGGGTAGGTACATCTTTAGGTGTTATTAAAAGAGGAATAGTCTGCCCAACAGTAAGAGAGCCAAAGCTGATCCAGACAGCGGCTTGGTTAGGAACTGATGGACTGACGAGAGTTTGGTATCCCACCTGACCATGTTCTAGCCACCTTCCACTGCATAACGCTTCTCAGTGTCAGAGTGATGTAGCGGATAAGTACTGCAGGCAAATTCTGCTTGGATGGATTAGGACTTGAGGGGACGTGGCAGAGAACAGAACCGTGCCCTAGGCAGCCAGCTTTTCCAAAGCACTGAATGCTGATAGCCCTGTTTCCACCAGCGTTTGGCACCTCTGAATGTTGGGCAGCATGCATGCTCTGCTCCTCTTTACTCTGGAGAGCGGTGGAAGATCAGGGAAACTGTGGTGATGCTCTGTCGTGTGGGCATCCCTGGAAAAATCCACCTTCACCTCCTTCAAGCCTTCTTCACTTACTGTCAAGCCTGTGCTTGAGCCTCTGAGCCTTGGTCACCCAGTGTCCAAAGCGACTTCAGGAGCACATCCTTTTTACTTCTTGTGGCACGTGCTAGCAGTATGCTCAGCATGGCAAGACCTCCTCAGCACATTGGCCTAAGCTTGGGCCAGCCAGGCAGTGAAGGAGGAATTAATTTAAGGTTCTTAGGGGTTTTTTTTGAAGGGCATTTTGTGTCTGTGACAAGCCTGCTCAGGTTCTCAAGGGCTGCGTGATCACGGTCAAAGGCAGTTTGGGGCCCAGCCATCCCAGAGCTGGCTTCACAGTAGAGGTGACCCTGCTTGCAGGTCCAAGTTCTGCCCTTCCGTAGCCAAGCCTGCTCTTTAGGAGCGCCGATGTGTTGCCTGTGCGAGCTCTGCCTGCCCTGCCGAGCCATCAGCGCAGGGCTGCTTTGCTGGCCCCTTCAGAGGTACCGTTCTGCTTCAGATAGGGGTATAGGAAGCCCCACCACAAGTGCCTCAGGAAACTCTCCGTAACTCAGTATGACCAGGAGACGCTTCTGTGTAGGAGCATGGACTCCGTGTGTCAGTGAGGGGAACACGCCACATGGGAGCAGCATTGCAAAGCGTCCGTCCCCGCGCTCAGGAGCCCTACATAGCTGCCAGTGCTTCCCTTGGAAGAGCTCCAGTGCCTTCTGCCTGTCGTGCTGCAGCACGTCCTCTCATCCCTTCTCCTCATCCTCCTTGAGCGAGGAGCTGGAAGAGGCCAGGATACCAGCCAAATACTCTGCGGTGGTTCATATGGCCAAGGTAGCTCTGTGTAGCTTGGCATTAAAATGGCCTCTGTGTCTATTACCAGGAGTATTTGGGAATCTTGGCTTCTTGGTTTTGTTCCCTTGTGTTGTTTCCTCTCCTTTCTTCTCCCCCCCCTCACCTTATGTCCTGAGCCAGCCGTAAGTAGCTGTGAGCATGGTGGCTAAGGATCCTTGCTAGGAAAACTTGGGCCCTGCTTTATCATCTGCCAAATATTTGTTTGAAGCTGTTGATAAAGCAGGAGGTGGGAGCCCTGTCCTGGCGCTAAACAGGGGTGTACTCAAACACTGAAAGCAGAGACCAAAAGAGACAGTCTGGAGCTGTCAGCTTGCCCCAAAGCTGCCTCCCGCATGTCTCCGGGCTGATGTTGGCTGAAGTCAGCGGTGGTTTGTGTGCAGAGGGTTCCCAGACCAGATCTCTAATGAGAATGCTAATTCAACCGTCCTCCTGCCAAACCTGCCCAGGTTTGATTGGCATCCCGATGCTGATTTGTTCTCTTATTGGCTTTCACAGGGGAACTCACAAAATACTTTTTGAGTGAGTTTGACCTTGAGCTCGCTGCCTTGACCTGCTTTTCACTTCCTACAGATGGAGATGCTTGTTCTCCTGGGCATGTCATGGATGTTTTCCAGGGTAACACAGAGCCTTCTGAAAGGCAGGTTTGGGTGCTGCTTGCATTATTCCTGACCCTAGTGCTTTGTTCCCTGGCGCAAGGAGCCTGCTGTCTTCCTCACCAGTAACACGTTGCCATTTGTCCTGCAGAAATCAAGGAGGTGGAAAAGTAAACGAGAAGGGACAGATGCCAACAACCGACCCATCAAAGCCGCTGGGAAAGTTATTATCCAAGACATTTCCTGCTTGCTGCCTGTCCACAAGCTGCTGGGAGAGCTCTACATGTGAGTGCGGGCTGGCATCCTTTCCCAAATGAAAGCTGCCGTTTTCGGCATTGCTGTACTTTAATCCTGAAATTGGTCAGCACAGATCTTTGAATGTTTCTGTACCTTCCTCCTCTGTTCTTGCCTTGCTGCTTTTTTACGATATCCCTCTCTGCCTGTGAGAGGGGACTTGTCTCCTATAAAGCTGAAAAGCATGATGGGGAGGGATTTGTGACGGTGTATTGTACACAGACTTTGAACTCATGCTTCAGCATCATCACTGCAAATCTTGCAGGTTCAGCTAAAGAGAGAAATTATCAATACAAATTCTTTTTCAAATCTCATGTTAAACTCCACACTTCAATGCCCAGGTTTAAAAATCCCAATAAATGCACATTCTCATACTATAAAACTGATATTCGCTCATAAGGCTTTTTAATTTCAGAACTATTTGGAATGCCCCATTCCCATGGAGGCTTGGTTGTACATGCCAGTGCCTGTACAGCAAGTTGTTCTGCTTTAATGGAAAGGATGGAGAAGTTATGTGGGTTTTGTTTTTTCTTACAAGGGGCATCTTTTTCCAAACTGTCTAATTCAGATAGTTACAAAATCTCTGTTTCTGAATTTTTTTCTTCCTTAGCTCTGGTAAGACTGTCTGGTCTGTCACAGAATTTCCAGTCAATGAACGTTCAGGGGGGAAGAGAGAAAAAAATCTTCCATCTCTCTTTTCTATATTATTAGAAAGAATGTTCTTTAAAAGACCTTTTGGAACTTTTTTCCCTGGATGTGTAAACAGCCTGACCCTTTTCCATTTGCTGCAAGATCTTAAGCAGTAAAAGTGTCAAGCGTCTCAGGAAGATTGCTGACGATAAGCAGGAAAGCCCCTGTGGGTTTCCTCAGCCCGCCTTGCCAGCCTCTCAGAGACTCCCGGTGGGTGCCTTATCCTACTGGGGAACGGGCTGCTTCTCCGCAGCGTACTGCCGTCTCCCTCCAGGTCAGTCCAGAGCAGACCAACAGGCTGAATGGGAACAGGACTATGTAACTGATGGCACCAGCATCTAGGGACAAGAACAAATCTTGGCTTGGTGATATCCTGGCGCAGGTTTGGTCTGATATCTCCTTGGAAGCAGTGTGTCTTAGGATCAATCCCAGCTAGTTTGGAGCTGGACTTGATGTGCAGTGTGTTAGGGAAGATGAATAGTGGGAGTTGCCAGAAGGATGGCAGTGATCCCTGAATAACAGGGGAGGAAGGGATGGGATCCTGGCCATGCTTGCAGGCTCATATTGATCTGGGCTACTCATTGATGCCAGTACCTCTTTCCCACCATCCCTCCCCACCTTCGTAGGTAATGTGCCAACCAGAGCTGAGCTATCTCCTTTCTTTTTAGACTTAACGTGAATAATATCCAGGAGACTTGCCAGAAGAACGCCGCCTCAGCCTTGGCTGTTGGACGGAGGGACCTCGTACAGGTATTACGCTGAATTCAGACCTCTTCCTTAGCATGCTGTGCTACCCTCAAATGGCTTGTGCTGTCACCTTCATACCCCAACAGCCTGCTGGGTTCAGCAGTTGTTCTGGGGACTCTCTGGTTGGAGAACCAGAGGCCTCTGGAAAAGCCATGGAGGTGGTTTCTACCTCATTGACTCTTGGCGTCGAGAGATTCCTTCCCAGGGCTGCAAGCAGATTGTGTTATGCCCTTTGCCAAAAATGAGCGAAGCACATTTTTCAGGGAATTCCTGCAGGCAAAGCGAGGAATGCAGCCTACTCTTGAGTCAGCAAATGGAGTAACTGTGCACACAGTTGCCTAGCTGCTCTCAGCGTTTTGATCGGTGATTTTGTCTTACTTATGTAACCGTTCACATTGTTTGGTATTCATCTGCGCTGGCACTGGGTGCTAACTGCAGCTAGCTTCTCCCCAGGAGAGCCCGAGCCCGGGCACCCAGCCCCAGAACAGGGCTGGCCACTTACCTTCCGCTAGCAATAGGAGGAAAATGGCTATTTTGGCCCATCGTTTTCCATGTGGTTAGTCCATGGCAACAGGCAGAACGTTTGACAGGACTCAGGAGTGCCTGAAAGAAGAGATGGGAGCAGGCTGGCGCTGCCGGAGGAGCCTGTGCACCTCTCCTGAGTATGTGGCTCTTCCTAGAGCTGGGCAGGCAACGTGTGTAGGCTTATCTGATCTAAACAGAAGCAAACTCAAGCTGTTGTCTTGCTTCTCGGTGGGTTCTGCTAGGCCAGCAGAGAGACAGTCGGTTTAGTTCCCCTTTGTCTCTGCTTCATCTTGTTGTCTGGTTTGCCCACATTGCACCAGAGCTTGGGTAGAATAACTTCAGCAAGATTTCTCTGAGATACCTCTGTTTCTTGCTTTTTTTTCCCCCTGTCCCATGTAACTCTAGCCTGTATCGCGCCTTCCCTTGTTCCTAGCAGACACGGAGGCTTGCGTTGCAGGTTACGTGTAAGATGTGCTCTATAGCAGTGTAGGAAGTGGCATCTTTCCCATTTCCTTTCTGTACTCTCTTGTACTCAGCCCTCTCCTTATTTCAGTTTCTCTCCTGTTTCTTTCTCTCTGGTTTCACTGTGAGCAGCTGTGGGACTACTGTTCCCGGCTGTTCTTTGTACTCGGAGCACTTGTTTTTTCTGTTTTTCTTTTCTGCGTTGTCAGTTCTCTGATTTCTGCTGTCTTTCCAGCACCACGATGCTTTTCCTTTCCTGCTCTTTTTTCATGGCAAACTACGAGCTTTGCCTTTCCTTAGAATAGTCTTAATTGTCCCATTTTAAAAGGCACAGCGGAAGAAACAGTCCTAGGTCAATGGTATAGCGGCTGAAAAGATGGAACCATTTGCAGACCAGGGGATGATAAATGAAGGAGAAATTTAATGTGAAATAGTTAAACTGTTGGAGTAGAAATGGCAAACTGTACTCCTGTCTGCGCTGGGCTGTGCTAGGAGAACAGAGGTGTTCAGTAACTCCTAAGCTAATCAAAAGATACTTTTCATGCAAATAATGATTCACTAGTAAACTTCCTGCCACCAGACATCTCCAAACCCAAGAACTGCCTCAAATTTAAAGCCTTTTAAGGTTTGTGAACATAAAATGCACAAATATGTCTGTTAAGCGACCCTGACAGGTCTGTTAGACTATAGACTGTCTGTTATTCTTCAAAGTTTAACCCAAACTCAGGGCAAGTGGGACAGGGAAAGCTTCAGTTTTGTGTTACTGTATATATGATTTGTGACACGGAGGCTGAAACTGCTCCCTGCTGCCAGGCGGAGGGAAAAAAAAAAGAAGCAAGCTCCATTATTATCTGTCTGTGAGTGAATTTGTACACACCTATGCCCTGGGAGTGTGGTTATTTTTAATTGTAGCTTTGATGCTTTTCCTTCCTGTCTGCCAGGTTTGGTCACTGGCCATGGTAGCCACTGATCTCTGCCTTGGACCGAAGTCTGACCCAGATTTGGAGATACCTTGGGCACAACATCCATTTGGACGTCAATTACTGGAGTCCTTGTAGGTGTCTGAGCGCCGGGGAGGGGTTGGGGAATGTTTGCTGAAGCAGAGCCCTCCATAACTATGTATGTTGTACGGCATCTTTTCAGACTTGGAATAGTGTCACGGCCTGTATTTTTTCTTCTCTCAAGCCTGAGATGCACGAAGGGAAGCTGCGAGTGTGTTTATGTCATGCAGGAGGCAGCATTTGGCCTCCTGTCTAGCACCCAGGTCATTTTTGGCTAACATTGAGCAATAGGCTGGGTGCAGTTGGAGCTCTGCTTTCCTGCATGCCCACGATGCCTGACTTGGAGATTTTGGTTTTCTGCTCCCCGCCTCCTAAATGAGTGTGTTGGTGCAACTGATTTGTTCACCTTCAGATTCACTGTTGCCATGTAGCATTCCTGGGAAATCATTCCGCCGGTCTCAAAGCCAAGTGTTAGCTGCAAATGTCCTCCTGTCAGTGAATCTGTTCAGGAGGGGACGTAATTAGTAATTGATATTATCTGCCGATACACCCCATTTGGAGGTGCAGGATTAGTGTGGTGTACTTTGCACCCTGTTTCTTGACCTAGCTTTTCCCTGCTGTGTGGCAGCAGTGGGAGGGGAGGACAGGTTGTTCTTCATCGCTCTTGAGTCTTCAGAGCAATCCAGAAACTTCACAGCCATGCAGCAAACCTGCGGTCGGGTTTTGCCTTGTGATCTAGGAGCGGGATGCTTGCATGTAGAGGGTTTTGTCAAAAAGACATTGTGCCTGGGAGTGAGTCTAATGGCTCCAGCTTTACCTCCAGTTAAAATCAGTTCTGTGGACATTGTTCTTGAAGCTGCACAAGCTTGGGATAATCGGGCCACGAGCAGTGCTGGATTCCCAGAGCTCCCATCTTTCTCCTGCCCGTTAGGCCATGAGTGTTTTCAGAAGGAGGACTTGGCTTCTCAAAGGTGTGACGGAGAAGACAACCCAGTCCTGCAGAGCGCACATGCCTCCTGTGGGCAGTAATGTGACCCAAATCGATTTATTGCGACAGGTTTGAAATCAATCTGGAGTCTCGATGCTTTTGCCACTGAATTCTGCCCAGTCTCATACTGTCTGTCCTTTTCGTTTCCCAGGCTGGCTCATTACTCGCAGCTCCACGATGTGCAGACCCTGGCCATGCTCTGCAGCGTGTTTGAAGCCCAGTCCAGACTGCAGGGGTGCCCGAACTCCTATGGTCCCTTTCCTCAGCGTGCCTCCAACCTGGCCTCCCACAGCCGATACGTATGATCGCCATTTCTTTCCCATTTGTCTTGGATACCTTTGAAAATCTCTCATGTAGGTGACATGATTTCCTCTCCTTTCCCCCTCAACAGCCTAGCTTTACTTCCTCTGGCTCCTGTTCCAGCATGTCAGATCCTGGACTTGGCACCGGAGGCTGGAGCATAGGTACCGAGACCTGGGTAGTAAATAGAGGAATCTGCCTCCCTTCTGGCCTAGCTTTTAGATGGCTCCTGTGGTGGGGAAAGAAGGGAGTTGGTACTGGCTGTGATTGCAGATGTGCTCTGCCAGAGCAGCTTTCCGGGGTTTGGCCAACGTGATGTGACTCCGTGGCTGGAAGTGAGCAGGGCTTGCAGTGACCGTGCCGATGCTCCCGCAGTCCTGCCCCTTCTGGCTCCTGTAGCATGCTGGCCAACTGCGCTTTGCAGACGCTGTTACAAACATCTGAGACATACTGAGCTAAGCCCCTGGATCGCAGGTTAACCCAGAGCCAAGAGCTCCTACTGCTGCCTTCTCCAGCTGGAGACAAGTAAAGAGGGAGACCAGTTTGTACCATTTTGTTTCCAGCCTGGCTTTTTTTCCAGGCACTCGGGGTGACTGCCTCAATGCTGCCGTAGAGTTTCCACAGCCCTAGCGCTTTGCACGGTTTGAGGCTGTTATCCATGCCAACTGCTCGTGGTAATTTCCTTGTCCTCCATGTGCCTGGACATGGTTCTCAGGATTAGCTTCCCCATCACCTTCCCAGGGATGCAGGCTGAGCTGACTTGCTTGCAGTTCCCTGGGTCCTCCTTCTTGTCCTTTTGAAGACGGGAGCGACATTTGCTTTCCTCCAGTCCTCAAGGCACCTCTCCCAATCACCACCATCATTCAACGATTATCGAGAGTGGCCTCGCAATGTCATCCGCCAGCTAATTCCACAGGGTTCAGCGGGGGAAAAGCAATGCTGTGCTTTCTCCTGTCGCTGGAAAAACAGCAGCAGTTGGGAAGGCTGGTTTCTCGGTGCCGTGAATACCCGTGGGCCTAAGGAGGTTTTCTGCTGACCTGCGAAGGTGTCAAAGACAAGTCACTCATGGGGGCTCCAGCGTCAGAGTTGAAGCTGTGGCTGATTCCTGGTGATGTACACGGCCTGGGGCAGCATCAGCCCTGTTAGCACCAAAGCTGTAACTTTTCAGTGCGGTATCAGGGCATCTGTGACAGGGGGAAGAGTGGAGAATGGGGGTTAACGGAGCTGATGTTGTCTTGTAGCGGTTATTAGTAGTCTTCTCCCTGCCCCCGGGGCAGTGCCTTGCACACAGAGGCCCCTTTCGTAACAGCAGCCCTGGTGACGGGAGTCCTCCCTGCCTAGGAAAGAGGAGCCCAGGCCTGCCAGGGGTGATGTTCCCACGCAAACTCCACGGGATTGATTCCCTGGTTACTTCTTGTCTAAAGTAGGAGGCAAACAAAAAAATCTCCGTGTTAGATTTCTCTGTTGATCCCCATTCCCGTCCTGTCACCAGAAGTGCAGTAGAAGCGCTTGGCAAGTAGCGGTTGGCACTCAGTTTTCTGAGTTGGGGCGATGCTTGTAGGAATGCAGAAGGTGATACGACCATGTCTTAGAGAGAAACCCGGGGTGTGCGAATGCGTGGTCTTCCGTGTCTCCTTCCCCACCCCGGTTTTGAGGCGGTTGTGCTCGTGGGCGCTGTGCTTTCTGAGGTACGCACGCAACTTTTTGATGCTTGCAGCAAACAAAGACACGGAGCAGGCCTCCACTCCCTGGTGCGAGTCTTCTCCGGATGACTTCCGCTACGGAAACCTAATGTATCCTGATCATCGGGAACGTGAGAAGGACCAGCATGAGAAAAACAAAAGGTAGGTTGTGGCGTGCCTCGGGGGGACTCAGGGGCGCGTGACTCTGTGCCCAAGTCGGCTGGAACTCTATAGCCAGGTCTGTGTTGGTGCTGCGAAGTAGCACGCCTGCTCCTAGACCTCTTCATTCGGATAGTTTTTTGGAGAAGCTTCATGCTGCCATCTACTCTGCCGGGATTGCATATGATACATCTATAAGTGGCCGTGGTGGGGGCCCCAGAGGGTGACCCACCCATTTGTCACACCCTTGAGCGTACAACAAGTGAAGGGCAGACCAGTTAGTGTTCGGCAGTGTTTCGGCAACACGTGGGCAGTAATCTGCTGCTCATCTAGCGATGTGAGCTGGTTGCATAGCCGTCACTGGGAAGAGGATTGCAGTCAGATGCTCTGAGAGTCAATCAGGTGGATGACAACCCTGTTTGTTCTGCAGGCTCCTGGATCCTGCCAACACTCAGCAGTTTGATGACTTTAAGAAGTGCTATGGAGAAATCCTGTATCGCTGGGGCCTGCGAGAGAAGCGGGCTGAGGTTCTGAAGTTTGTCTCTTGTCCTCCTGATCCCCACAAAGGAATTGGTGAGTGCCAGCTCCGGCTGCCCAGGCGGAGTCATGGCTCTGCCCCGGGAGCTGAGGAACATGCGGTCATCAGACGGGACGAGAAGCGTCCGTCGGTCTGCCCAGAGGTTAGCTCTGCCAGCAAATGGTTTTGGCTTCTTCGCAGCTCTGGGTGGAGATGAGGCTGGCAGATGTTGGTTCAAGGACTTTAGAGATTTGTAGTATCTCTCCAGTGACGCTGGAAACACACGCACTGCTATGCTAGCCGTGTTCAGCTATTTATGCTGATGGCTGTTCTTTATTCCCTCTGAATAAGAGCCCAGACATGCACTGTCCTAATCTCTGATTCCGGGCTGAAGTGTCCTGCACTAAAAAAATTGCAAGATCTCTAACTGTGGGTGAGCCAGCCAAGAAATAGGCAAATAGAGCATTTCTCCCAAAATATTCTCAGCAACGTTAAGTGCCCCAAACTACTGCTTAAGGACAGCTGCCAAAGTGTCTTCTTCCTAGGCCTCTGGGAAAAGATGCACTTAACCTGGGAGGAGAGAAGCTGGTGAGAGATGCCGGAGAAGCAGTGGTTGTCTCGCCTTGTCACCTGGGACTCCTCCTGGGGAGTCACTGGAGTGAAAATCGGTGACTTCAACCGTTGCTGTTGCCCCTGATAGCACCGTGGCACTGATAGCGCACGCGTGCAGCACGCTCTGCGCGCTCTCCATGATGAGAAACAAAAGGCCGTTCTCGTTTGCTCTTAGTTACGCTTCAGAGAGATGTGAGGCAGATGAGTACGGCAGGAAGCCTTTGGCTCCACAGCGTGTGGCAGTCTGTCCTGAGCTAGAAACCTGACACGCGTTCCCAGCCGACAGCAGTTTAGCCATCCAGGGAATCGGTGGGCCGGTCTGTGCCCAGGCACACTGATTGCCCGTTTCTTTGCTCCCATATGGAGACCAAACTGAGACCTCTATAAGATACCACTCTCCCACCCTGAAGGAGATTTGAGGCTGATCTCTTGGGAGGTGGTTTTGGTGGGCTCATCTGTTGAAGGCGGGGGGGCTTCTTTGTCCATGATGTGGACTGTGAGGGTGGTGAGCCCCTGGCGCAGGTTGCCCAGAGGAGCTGTGGCTGCCCCATCCCTGGAGGTGTTCAAGGCCAGGTTGGACGGGGCTTGGAGCAACCTGCGCTGGTGGGAGGTGTCCCTGCCCAGGGCGGGGGGGTTGGACTGGGTGTTCTTTAAGGTCCTTTCCAAACCATTCTATGATTCTGCCAGCACTAATTGTCTTGCTCTCCGTTTCTTTCCTCCGGCCAGAGTTTGGCGTGTACTGCAGCCACTGCCGCAGCGAGGTGCGCGGCACCCAGTGTGCCATCTGCAAGGGCTTCACCTTCCAGTGCGCTATCTGTCACGTGGCAGTGCGAGGCTCCTCTAACTTCTGCCTGACGTGCGGACACGGAGGTCACAC
Organism: Himantopus leucocephalus; assembly: GCA_003993805.1. NCBI lineage: Eukaryota > Metazoa > Chordata > Aves > Charadriiformes > Recurvirostridae > Himantopus > Himantopus leucocephalus. The sequence continues at coordinate 1,885,454 of RSEF01000011.1, read as the reverse complement.
CAGCCATATGATGGAGTGGTTTCGCACCCAGGAGGTGTGTCCCACGGGCTGCGGATGCCACTGCCTGCTGGAGAGCACCTTCTGAGCAGTCCTGACAGCAGGGCACCCATGAACTGGGTTCAATATTGAATTCCCAAGCCATGCTGAATCAGCTGTGCTCCACAGCGTCAGGAGGAGATGCCACAGGGAGCTGAAGCAGGATGTCCTGGCGATGCACCGCAGTGACGTTTACAAGTGCTTCCAGTATTCCTACGCTTCCTGGGTTGCTTTCAGACCCAGTTGACCAAATTCCCTGTGTCCGTTGCTGGCGATGGATGCCAGACCAGAAAAATTGCTCTCTCCTGCAGAAGGGTGTGTGAATATTAGCTCATCTCCGTTGGGATGAGGAGGTGTTAAAAAGCTCCTTTGGAAAGGGTTCACCTGGGAGAGCCAAACTCGCTCCAGGTGCCTCCTTACGGGAGCTCAAAGTGAGCAAAACAGTCGTCTTTGCACAGTAAGGCAGAAATAATTCACAAGCAACAGTGAGCTCTAAAGGCAAACTGTAAACTGCGCTCGAAGAGCAAATAGTCTGTGGGACTGCGCTCAGAGTCACTATTCGAAGCAACAGGGTCCTTTATTTTGAATGGCCGTTTACATTGTTTAGATTACCCCGTAAAGCAAAAGAAGGAAACTACATTTTTCGGGATTACTTCCTAAATAGCTTCCTACTCACTGGTCAGCATCTGCGGCCGGTGTGAAGAGCCCAGCCGCGCGCCCGAGGTCACGAGGATTAGTTGCTTTCTTCCAGCAGTTTTAGTACCGTTCCTCTTGAGGTGTCTCCATCTCCTCCTCTGACCGGGTGGTATAATGCACTTTAACTTGCCTGTCAGTGACTGGGAAGGGTGTCTGCCTTTGGAGTTTGGGATCCACACGGTGTTTCCGTGGACGGTGGCGTCTGAGGGCGTTTCGGAAAGCCTTTGCTTCCTTACTGAGAAAACACAAGGAGGACGCTTGCTCCGTGCAACTCCTTTTGGCTGTTTTCTCCAGGCTCTACGGGGGAAATGAGTGAATAATTTGAGATTTGCTGCCAGTGGGCTTGAGTGACGAAACTCCTGAGCCGGGGAGGCAGTGATTTCTAGGGGAAAAAGGGCTTTTGGAAGGGTGGTGGGATTCACGGAGGCAAAAGGTTTGTGCCTTTTCTCCCTGCGGAGCTTCAGTTGGAGAATGTATGGGATCTGTTTGGGACTGTGTCTGCTGGGCGCTCCGGTCCCGGGGAGGCTGCCGGGCGGTTGCGTGCGCACCCCGAGCGCGCAGCCTGTGCCTCTCCTGAGCAGGCTTCAGCCTGAGCTTTGGATTTGGGGCAAATGCGTGGGTCAGGGTTGAGCCCGCTAGAGTTACCCCCGGCCCCACGCCGGCGCTGATCCCTTCCACCCGCGCTTGCCTGCTGAGCCGGGCCACGTGCCGTGCCCGCTCCCAACCCTTTGCGCTAACTCGGGCTGTGGGATCCTGCCGTGGAATAAACAGATGGTGTATCTTAAACGCGAAAACATTAAAATTATTTTTTTAAGTGCTCTTCTGATAGAACTTGGTGTCGCTGTGCTAGTTCTCCTGCCGTGGGGAGCCCCCAGCAGCTCTCCCTCCCAGGGGGGGCAGTCAACGTTGCACCCCACGGCCCTTCTCCCTGCACCCCAAAGCGGGGGTCCCACTCCGGATACCTGTGCCCGATGACCTGCAGTATTTGGGGGGCGGGGGGGGGCTCACCGGCTGCCGCGGGGACCCCCAACCCTGCCTCTCGCCTTTCTGCAGGGACGGTGTGACGGTGCGTGGCACCGCGATGCCACGCCGGCTTGGGAACTGCCTGCAGGTTGTGGTGTACCTCTTACGAAAACGAAGCCGGGCGGTGTCTTCTGCTGCCGGCGAACCGAAGCCCCGCTGTCCTGCAGTTCGGGGAGGCTGCGGGCAGCGTCTGCGCCCCCCAGCAAGCAGGCAGGCGCGCTCGCGTCCTGCCCGGCGCCGTGCTGGCCCTCGGGCGAGGTTGCTCTCGGCCGGGAGGCCGCGGGGAGAGGGAGGGCCACCCCCTCCGCCTTCCTACGTGACAGCCATTCAGCTGGGAAGTATTTTCATTTCCATGCTCGAGTGCGCGTGGAGGTTGGAAGGGAAAGGAGCCCTGTTATTGAAAGGTGACGGACCGACAGATCGTGGTATTTATGTGTGTCATTACAGTTCATTACGGTCTATCTCCATAGTATCTGAATACCTCCGAGGTGGAGGGCGGCTGGTGCTTCAGAGGAAGGCGGAAAAAGCGCTTGCCGTGGCTGTTTGTGCAACCCCGCAGAGGGAGGTGGAATTTCTTCCCGGACGCTGCAGGCGTTTGTCTCACACCCTGCAGCATGTGTGGTGGTTGCTTTGGGAGCGGGTCTTGCTCAATGCAGCAGCGACTATTGCAAGGAAGCAGGAATGGCTTATTCTCGCCCAATGAGGAGAGGGACGCGTTGCCTTCGCTGCGTCCGACAGCCCCTGACTGGAATAAATGATCAAGAACGGGGTTTGCTGCTGCCCCACGCCGGCCCCTACCTCCGCTCTGCCCCTCTGGCCACTCGTCCTCTTGCCCACCTCGCTCTTTGGAATAACTTGGTAAAATGCAAAAAGGTTCCCAAATCCAGCCAAATCTCACAAATTTCAGGCTTTGGAGAAGGGAGGAGGAGGGAGACAGGAGGCAGGCGCTGCTCGGGAAGTGGGTCTCAGCGCAGAGCGTGCCAGTGTGCGCCCAACCAGCTCTGGGGACGCTGCCGCGGTCAAACCAGGCAAATCGAATCCAGCCAAAGGATGCCGATACAGACCATGGTTGGTCCTGCACGCTGGGGAAGGGGGGTAACATCCCCACCACCACCACGGTTTCTGCTGGTGCAGGAACTGGGGGACATTGAATTAAACCGTCCGCGAGGCGGGAGCGAGCTCCTCGCACGCTGCGTGGGAAGGGTGTGAAACTGCTTCCCTTGGGGCATCGCTGGTGCCATGGGTTTGCCAGCGCTCCAGGAGCAACCGGGCACTTCCCAGGAGGGAAACTCCATCCCGGACCACCGCTGATGCCGCCCTTGGCCGGAGAGCCGTGCCTGCGCATCCCCAGCCAGCGGTGCTCTGCGGAGGTGCCCCTGCTCTTCCACCCCTCCCTGCCCGTGGCCGCTGGCCGTGGCACAGCAGGATGCCAAGCGTGGGGGGGACTTTTGGGCCGACCCCGAGTAGCTGCTTCTGCAAGACTTGCTTCAGCTGCATGCTGAGCGCAGCCCCGGGGCTGTTACCAGCACATCGGCACTGGCTTTCCTAAGAATGGCTGGAAGAAAAAGCTCCCACGACACCCCACGCTGTGCCCTGGAGGCCGCCGTCAGCTCTTTAAACCCTTTTTGCGCTCAGCAGGGCTGGCAGGAGCGTGGGGTGCCTGCCCTGTCCCCGCGGAGGCTCTCCGTACACGGAGAAGGAAGTTGGATCCCCCACTGATAAGACCCTGGCAGAGAGAAGAGGAACGATGGTATCGGAGAAGGCGCTAAGGAAAACCTTTCCCCGTGGATGCTGCTCCTTGCAGCATCTGTATCAGCCCCCACCTCCTTCTCCTCCTCCTCCTCCTCCTCCTCCTCCTCCACGGCCACAGCCCCATTAACCCAGCGTCAGCCTGGGCCGGCGCTGCAGGGCCCGATCCTGCCCAAAGCCCAGCAGCGCATTCCTGCCTTCTCCCTTGTGCCGGCCTCAGCGTCTGTCCGTCTGTCTGGTGGGTAAACCAGTTCAGGAACTGATGAGCCAAAACCATTTGGCTGCTCTCGTCTCCACCGGGCTGATCATCAACCGGCTCCACTCCCCCACACGGCTCGCCCCCAGGGCCGGCACCGCATGGGGACAGGGACAGGGACGGTGGTGGGGACAGGTGGCCATCGGCGAAGCCGGTTTGGTGCGGTGTGCGCCGTACAGCTCGGTCCCAGCACCATCCCTCTCCCACTGCCACCAGTGCTTGGTGCATCCCTGCTCCGCGGGGTGACAGGCTCCCCCTCATCCCCCAGCTCCATCCGTGCAGCAGAGGTTGGCTCGCCCACCCTGGGGACACCCCTGTCCCTCCTGTGGGGCACAGAGCCCCCACCACGGAGCCCGGGAGCCCTCAGCACCCTGTATCGAGGGCAGACGGGGGTGTCAGCTCACAACGGGCTCGCCGATGTCCCCGAGCCCTGCTGCGGTGGAGGCTGGGGAGGGGTCGGTGGCAGCAACCCACCGGCGCACCCACCAGCATGGCACCCTGCGCCGTGCCGGGGAACCCGGGGCTGGCCAAGGCTGCCCCGTGCTGGGACCACAAGCGAGCCCCCACCGTGGCCCTTTGCAGCATGGGCGACCCAAGGGACCTGGACACCCCGAAACCGGGGTGTGCGCTGCGTCCCCCCGGCTCCTGGGCCATCACCGTGGCTCCCGGCCTGCCCTCCCTCGCCCTTGGGTGCCGTCGGGGCGTGGGTGGGAAGGGAAGGGAAGGAAATGCCTTTCCCCGGTTTCGCCGGCCCCTGGGGCTGTGGGGAGAGGCCGGCGGGACAGACCTGGAAGCCCACGGGACACCACGGCCACGAAGGACGCCCCGGACTGGGGACGGCGTGGTGGGGTCCCGGCAGAGAGAGGGGTCCCCTCTTGCACCCCACGGTGGGATGGTGGCCGTCGCACCCACTCCCGGGGCACGAGTGGGGTCTGGGGTGCCCACCCGCTTCGGGCTGTGGGTGCAGCGGGCTCCAGCTCGCCCGCACCCGCCTCCGCCCCCGCGCTCGCCCCAAAAAACAAAAAAAAAAACTTTAATCCTCATCCGGGAGCCGCCCTGACGCCCCGGAGGGCTGCACCGGGGCTGAGCTCACCCACCGGGACCCGCCGAACCCCACCTTCATCGCCGCCTAAACCCGCCGATGCCAAAATTTGCCGGCACGTGGCTGGCCCCTGTGCTCAAGGGTGTCACCCCAAAGTGCACACACACCCCCCCCCTGCAATCCCAGCGGCTGCTTGGCGGGAAGGCTCTCCCAAAAATGGGGAGAAAAGCTCCTTTTTCTCATCCTTCTTTCCAATTTTTTTGTTTGTGATTCTTGGGGGAGGAGGGAGGGAGGTTGGGGCTGCTCACCCCCCCTCCCCGCCTGCGGTGCCGCCCGTCTGAGCTGATCGCATGTGTGAAATTTAATTAAATGTTGAAATAAATCTGCAAACAGCCCCGGGGTGGGGGACACGTAGAGCCTCGCGGCAAAGAATACCGGGGTGGGGCGGCCCCAGGGGGGACCCCCGGAGCGACCCCCCCACTCTCCTGGGGGGGTTCTGAGCAGGGACTGGGGGTCCCTCTGCCATGGCCACCGCGGAGCTGGGGGGGACACAGCACCCTGGGAAGGGTGATACCCCCGGGGGTGCCCCAGATCCCCCCCCATAACTCCCTGGGGTTGCCCTATACTCCCCAACTACCCCCCCCGGGGTGCCTCCACACCCCCCATCCCTCCCCCGGGGATGCCCATACTCCACTTTCCCCCCCGGGGTGTCCCGTTCCCCCCATCACCCACTCGTGGGTGCCCCCATTCCCCCCATCCCCCACCGTGGGTGCCCACACTCCTCCATCCACCACCCGTGGGTGTCCCGGAGGCCCCCTCCCCCCTGGGGTGCCCCATACCCCCCATGCCCGCCCACATCTGCC
>RSEF01000011.1:1842148-1879689 GCA_003993805.1 Himantopus leucocephalus | reverse complement strand
GGGCTCCCTATTTTTTTTGCAAGGTGCCACCCGGTGCCAGCTGTGCCCGGCTGTGGGGTGGAGCGCCCGCTGCACCGGCACCGCCCCCTGCTCCTTTGCGGCATTCAGCACCTTGCTGCCAAAGGATTATTTATATATATTTTTTTTTTTTTCCCAAAAAAAAAAAAAGGTTGCACATGCTAGTTCATAGAAGCAGCAGCAATTATGCGGTATTTCTAATTGNGAATTCTGCTAGCGAGGACACAGGGCTGGCAGCTGGCTCTGAAAGGAGGAGGTGGCTGAAAAATGCTCTGCGGGGGAAAGTGCCCAACAAACCTATTCTTTTTCTTCAAAGATTAAAAAAAAAAAACCCAAACAATGTCAGCAACACTGTTTAACTGTCACGAGTTCTGCCTGCGCAGATAAGGTCCCTCCTGCCTTGTTCTGGTGGGGCAAAGCAGCTTTGTAGGGACAGGGCTGTCCCTGGAGTGCACATCCAGGCCCCCGCTGGCATCTGGGATGCAGGGGAACCCCCCCCTTGCCGGCTTCTTGTAGCAGCGAGAAGCTGAGTGTAGCCGTAAAGAGCGTAAATTAATGGGAACGGAAGGAAAATGTGGTTTGGAGCGGTGCTTGGGAAGGTAGCACGCCGGGGAAGCCTGGGGCAGGAGGCGGACGAGAGGTGAGAGGGAGGGAGAGCCGAGCTTCACCCGGATGCCGACGGGAGGATGGCGATGGATAAGAGCACCCGCGCCTCGCCTGCCCTGCTGACCGCTGCACGTCTCCTTGTGTAGAGTACTCCATCCCCGTCCACAAATACTACTTCCCCTTCATCTTCCTCCTGGGGATGTTCCTGTGGTCCCTGCTAGAGTACCTCATCCATCGCTTTGTCTTCCACATGAAGCCACCCGCTAGTAACTACTATCTCATCACCCTGCATTTCTTGCTGCATGGGCAGCATCACAAGGTGAGTCGCAGCTTACGCCTCCGCCGGCGCCCGCCGGGCCGTGGGAACGATGGCCTTTGCTCAGGCGGAGCCTGTTTGTGCGTGTTCAACGTGACTCGTGGCATCTTCGCCCCAAGCGGGGCCCTTACCTAATACCGGCGAGGGCTGCAAGACGGGCTCGGAGGAGCTGGAGTTAAACCTGCAAGCTCCGGTTGGGCGAGGGGGAAGACCAAAAAAAACCATGGGCTCCCTCTAGCTTCGCTGGAGGAAACGTCCCCGTGGAGCTTGGGGACCTGCCAGACAAAGCCACCAGCTGCCTGGCCACCTCGGCCAGGGGCTGCTCTCGCCGCCACGTCTGTCTTTTTGGGAGGGTTTCCCGCGGCTGCTTTGGCGTTGGCTTTTCCCGAACGGGTGTTCCCCAGTGCAGGGATGTTGTGGGGGCTGGGGGACGTGCAGTGAGTGAGGAGCTGCCTGACCCACCGTCCTTCTCCGCTTCCAGTCTCCCTTCGACAGCTCCCGCCTGGTCTTCCCTCCCATGCCGGCCTCGCTGGTGATGGGCTTCTTCTACAGCATCCTGCGGCTCATGCTGCCCGAGGTGCTGGGGCTCTCGGTGTTCGTCGGGGGGCTCTGCGGCTACGTCATCTACGACATGATGCACTATTACCTCCACTACGGCTCGCCGAAGAAGGGCACCTACCTGTACGGGCTGAAGGCTTATCACGTCAAGCACCACTTTGAACACCACAAATCAGGTAGTGCCGCCTTTCCCGGCGCGTGCCGGCGGCGGCAAGGGCTGTCAAAGCCCAGCCTGCCTGCGCACGTGCGGCTCATGCTCTGAAATATTTGGCGTTTGGGGTTTGGGGGGGCGGGGAAACCCAAGAACCGTGTCGCTGGGGACGCCACGTACGAGGTGCTGCAGCCCCATGGGATGGTACAGGGGCGAAGGCAGCAGTCCGTCTCGCCGGCGGGCAGCAATGCCGCCCGGGGATGCCGAGGTGGAGGCAGAACCCCCGTGGCGCTGGGATGTGGGTGCCCGGGGCAGCATCTCCTCCTGCCGGGAGGCGTTGGCGGGCGCAGGGTGAGGTCCTGGGCTTCCCCGGGTCCGCCCCACACCTTCCCCAGCCCGGCTGCTCTTGCTCAACCTGCCCTTTGCCCGGTTTCCTGGGAGAAAACGCCCCGTCTAGATAAGCTGGGGCTGGTGGCATGGCCCAGCCAGCTCCTTCTGCTCCCTCCGCTCTTCCTCCTCGCCACGCCTTCCTCCCTCCCCAAAATGTTGGCGCTCCTCCCTTGCCAGCCTCTCCGGAGGGACCGCCTGGCCCCAGCGTCGCTGTGAGCTCTTGTCACCTTTGCACGCAGCTGGGTGACATCCCATCCCGGCCACGTGCCCCTCGTGACGGCTGCTCCCAGCCCTGCGGTTCTCGGCGATGGTGGCGTTGGCTCGGTTAAAGTCGAGCGAGATGCACCCTGTCCCCGGTGGCCGTGGGCTGAGCGCTCTCTCCCCTGCCCGCAGGCTTCGGCATCAGCACCCGCTTCTGGGATCACCCCTTCCGGACGCTCATCCCCGAGGAGACCTTCGAGAAAGAGGACTGACGGCCCCGGCGCGGCGCCCGGTGCCGGCTCCGTCCCTCCCAGACCGGGGCTGGCGTCCCTCCCCAGCCCTCGGCGAGGCCGGCTGGCCCCTGCTCCCTTCCCGGGGGCTGTGCCACAGCGGTGGCCCCACACCGGAGCATCCCCGTGGTCCAGCTGCGGCACTACCGTGGGGGACGGGGCGGGGCGAGGATGCGGGGAAAGGGAAGGAGGAGGTTTGCGGGGCTCCCTGGGGGGGTTCCTGCCCCTTCCTCGCCACCTTCCAGCTCCAGGCCACGGATGCACGGGCAGCTCTGCTGCCCGAGAGATGAAGTGCCCGATGCCCTCCTCCGCCCCGGAGCCCCCACCCCGAGCCCCTGGTCCTCCCGGGGTGACGCTCCCTGGGATGCCCAACATGCTGCAGTTAACCCCATCACCTAACTCGTGCCGAGGGGCTTCCGTATCCCGGGTCCTTCTGCCGGCCCGATGCCAGCACGGGGTTTTCCTGGCCTGCAGCCCTTGGGGTGGGGCTCCCGCAGGTCTGGATTTTGCCTTTTTCTAACCAGCGCGCCCATATCTCTCTGCCAGATTCATCAAGTTTGTGGTTTTTGTAGACATTGGCTACCTGAAACTCAAACTCCAATGAACAGAATTGCTACGTGATGCCTTTTTTTGCTGATCCTGTGATTATTATTATTATTTTTTTTTTCTAATGTTTACTGCGGATATTTAAAGGTTTGGAATAAAGTTATATGTAAAACTGTAGACACTACAATTGTAAATAAACTGTATATTTTGAAAAAAAAAAAAATAAAGCCTTTTAAAAAGGGTCTGGCAAACCTATCCCTCAGGGCTGTTCCCATGTTCTCCCACCCTCTGTGCATCCCTTCCCAGGCGCCGACGGCCCTCGGTGCTGCGGTAGCTTGCGGTCACCTTTCTCGGCTTCGCCACGCTGACGAAAGCCGTGCCATCGGCCACGGTGGGGGTGAGGGAGAAGGTCTTTGTAGGGGGAAAACCCCAGCAAACCTGCGTGACCCTGGGCTCGCGGTTAGCAGAAGACAGTCAGAGCCGCCGCTCACTTCTCCGAAGTTGGGCAACGGCATCACGTGCCGCCCCGCACTTCTCAAAATCAGCCTGGCCCTCTGACGAAGCCAGCCGCAAAGTTTCCTGCCCTCCTGGCAGAGGTCAAGTGCCGTTTCCAGCGCTTTCTTTCATGCTGGGGTTGCGGGGATGGGAGAGGGGAGCGGGAAGTCCCGAAGGACGTGCCGGTGTGGGATGGGTATGCTCTGGAGGGTCGCGGTGCCCAGCGCTGAGCTGATGCCGAGGGTGTTACAGTGCCCTGGGCAAGCCTTGCTGGAGCTGGCGGCACAGCAGAAGGGGTTGGGGTGCTCAAAAGAGCAGCGAGTGTCAGTACTGGGGGGGCACAGCCTCCCCCCATCCCCTTCTTCCTGCAGGAAATTCCTTCTTCCAGCTGGCAAAACCCATCTCAGGGGGACGTGGCTCACCTGGCCCCCTCCTCCGCCACCCCGAGCAGCGTTCCGGGAACGGGGAGGCACAGGAAACCACGGCGGGTTGCTCAATGGCCCTTCCGCTGCCCGCGGGAGCAGCCGCCAGGGAAAGCACCCTATAAACTGGCGCTGGTCCTGCCGTGCCTCTCCAGTCGGCCGGGGCAGCCCAGGCGGAGGCGAGCGGCGCGGGGCCAGATAAACCCAGCTGATTTCTCTTAGCAAGTGGACGAGATTCTTCTTGGGGGCCGTGCTGGAGAGAGAGCCTGAAGAAGAAGCAAGAGCGGCTGCGGCTTGTTTCTGGGTGCATTTCTGTCTCGTTTCCAGCTGGTAGGTCCCGGTACCCCTCTCTTGGTGCTGGCTGCGTCAACGGCGCGGGTGGCTGCCGCTAATTTCCCCCCAACCGGGGCAGTTTTCTGTCCCTGCTGCCTGGACGCGGGCTGGGGAGCAGGGACCGTCCCTGCGGGGATGCTGAGCACGTAGAAAGTGTGTTTTAAAATTTTCAGCGGGCAATACAGGGCTAGAGGGAGAAAAAATGGAGAAGTAGGGGATGCCGGGGCTGTGAAGGCGTGAAAAGCTGTGAAAGCTTTTATTAGATGGGTGATAACAGAGAGATACGTTGGCTGGAAATGAAAATGGATCTTTACGCTGCGTGGGCAGGACCCCATGGTGGCGCGGGGCCGGCGGCGGGGAGCACTGCCCGGGGGATGCTCCTTGGGTCGTTGCTGACCCTGCTGGGGTGCGTGTAAGCTCTCTGGGTATGGCTAAGACTAAATTAATTTACATAAATCAAGCCAAAACACCTCTTGCTAATGCGGAGCGAGATGTGGCAATACCGCTGCTACCGGTGTCGCTGTTGGTTAGTGCCCGCTCCGGTCTGCAGGAGTGACCGCGGTGCCGGGCGAAGCAGAGGAGATGGAGGAATTATAAGGGGCTATAGGACACCTGGAGGGTGGCGTGCCACGTTAAGGCTGTTTCTTAGGGTGGAAGGCGTGGAAGAGCTGCGTCCGGCTGATCTCCAAGAGGTGCCCGAGGCTCACCTCCACCAGACGCCGCCAGCCCGTGTCCCGGGCAGCCAAGCCCTTTGCTGCAAGCATGGACATCGTGGAGAGGATCTTCTCCGTGGCCCAGGTCATCCACGCCCAATTTGAGCAGGTGAAGTGCTGTAAGCACCAGTGCCAGCGCCTCGTGGAGCGCATCCAGATCCTGCTGGAGCCCGTGAGGATCCTCAAGGCTCAGCCGCGAAAGCACATCTCCCACCACGAAGAGGAATTGTTGAAGAAGCTGCTCCAGGCGCTGGGGGAAGCCCAGAAACTGGTGATGAAATACAGCCAGACCAGCTGGATCCAGAAGTTCCTGAGAGCCCACAGTGCCGGCGAGGAGTTCGTCTGGGTGAACGAGAGCCTGGAGGACATCGCCCAGGGGCTCTCGCTCCTGCTGCAGGCGGAGCAGAAGCAGGCTTTCCTGGAAGCTTTCCAGGCAAAGACCCGTCGCAGGCAGGATGCCGAGGACCTGAGGGACGACAGGGCTTTCTTGGACCAGGTGATTGCAAGTGAGTGTGCATTTAGCAAACCCTCTTTCCCTGAGACCAGCGGTTGGCACCTCTCCCCAGCTGCTGCCCAGCTTTGGCTTGATAGCCACGGCCAAGGAGAGCCAAAGAGACATTTAAACCACAAGAAAAGCTAACCGCATCAGTCCTGCACGTTCATCAAGTGGTCCCACCTCTGCACGTTTCTCTCCCCAGGTACCGAGGAGCCCAAGGACATGGCTGAGGAGATCTACATCGACAGGCAATGTATGGAGAGCAAGGTAGACTGGATGCAAAGCGAGCTGAACAAAATCGTGCGCGTGATGGACTGTAAGTCAATGTTGCACCTCTAGGCGCCCCGTGTACTGTGTCCTTTCCCTCCGAGCCCTGCCTAACACGTCCCTCGTTCCCTCCCGGCGCATGGTGGGAGCAGGCTTGAAGAAGGTCAATGTTGGTAAAAGAGAAGACATCACCGAAATCGAGCGGGACCACCTCACCTTCTACAGACATCTGCAGGACACTGAGAGCTACGACCTCTACGAGGGCGAGTACCTCAAGTACCCCGTTGCCATCAAAACGTTCAAGAGGCCTCTGACCACTGACCCGATGTGAGTTTTCTGGGCAGGAGAGACACAGGGCAGGCAGCAGGGGAGGGTGGCATGGCACCATGTCATGCCTTGCTCTGTGGACCTCATGGTGCTGTCCCTTTCTGCAGGAAGGTGAGAGACATCTTCGAGAAGGAGATTCAGACCCTGAAGAAGTTTGAGTCTCCAAACATCCTGCGCATGTACGGGATTTGCATTGAGGAGAAAGGTAGGAGGTGTCACATTAATGTCACCCTTTCCCTCCCCTGCCTGTCCCCAGTGCTAGCTGGTGGCAGATGGTTTGTCGTGGTCCCCTCCCAAGAGGTGGCACAAGGTGGGATGCTCAAGGTTTTGCCTTGCAGATGGGAGCCCCTGCTTCTCCATCATCATGGAGTACTGTAAGCACGGGACGCTGCGGGATGTGCTGACCAAGCAACGGCATCTCTCCTGGGAGGTCCGCATTCGGATGGCCCTGGGAGCCGCCAGAGGCCTTTACAGGTGAGCTCCTGCCTGAAGCAGTGAGTAAGTTCACTTGGTGGTCCACCAGCCATGCTTAGCTTCCTGGTATCTCTCGGTAAGCAGTGGTATCCTGTTAGACACTGTTTCTACCACCTTGGGACACTGGGAGGGTGGTGAAGAGGTAGGCAGTGGGTTTAGATGCAGTAGTACCCACTTCCCCTGGTCAGTGGCCCCTACCTACATCTGACTTGAAGTCTGCAAAGGTCTGGAAGGGAGAAACCCCCTTCCCCACACCCATAGGGCAGCTTCAGGAGTACCCTACAGCACGGCCAGTTCTTCTTACGGGTTCCACTCATCTGCAAGGCTCCTTACTTTGCCCACAGTAGGTCTTTCAGCACCTGCTGGAAAGGTTGGCTTGGCAGGGTTGGTCCACGATGACAGGCAGAGAGCTGCTGGCTTCTCTAGGTGCGTGGCTGTCCCTCCCCAACATGGAAAGGGTTGGACTAGATGATCTTAAAGGTCCCTTCCAACCTTAATAATTCTATGATTCTATGATTCTATGAAAGAGGGGGACACAAGGTGGGGATGGGTCCATCACCTGCCCTTGGTTCTGTCCGGCTGCAGGTTGCACCAGACAGAGGAGAAGTCCCGACTCCATGGCTGCATCTGCAGCAGCAAGTTCCTGGTGGCTGGGGATTACTGTGTGAAGGTAAGGACCACACTTGGGGCAGCTTTTGGGAGTTTTGCATTTTTTTTTTGTGGATGTCTTCCCCCGCCAACACCCAAGGGAATTGTGATGGTCCAGAATAACAGCTGGGGTAGAGTCATCTCCCCTGTCACCTTAGACCCTTAACATCTCAGGTCATCATTATCTCTGTTTTATCATCAGCAAAGTGAGCGTTTCTGAGCCATCCACCCTGGGATGAGCTGAAGCTAGGGCAATTCACCTGCCTCAACCTACGGTTTCGCTTACAGAAAGAGGCATGTACCGGGCAGCACACGTGGCTGCATGTCAGCCTTTGCTGCCCAGGGCACCTCTCTCTGTTTTCACCAGCTTGGGCCAGTTCCCAGCCGTGCCACAGGTTTCTGCAGACTGCATTTCTACCACTTCTCCCTCCCTCTCTCATTCTCTCAATCAGCTGTCAGGATTTGAGCTGTGTGAAACAGAGTCATCCATCAAGAGGAAAGCCAAGAAGAACTGGAAACAAGTCTCTATGTTGGCTTACATCGCCCCCGAGAACCTGAGAGACATCAACTGTGCCTACAAGAGACCCTGTGAAATATACAGGTGTGTCTGTCCCTCCCCAGAGAGACGCCCGTAAGCAGGCAGATGTCGGGCAGAGTAGCTGTTGAGTTATGGAAAAACGTCAGGTTTAATCGGACACATAAGCAGCCATTTGTGGTTGGCATAGCCCGACAGTCCCCTCCGTTAGGAAGGAGTAGAAAGTGGTAGGACTGGTGCTGAGAGTCTTGCTTGTCTCCTTCCAGCTTCGGGATCGTGCTGTGGGAGATTGCGACCTCCAAAATCCCATTTGAAGGTGAGACAGATGAATCTCATCCCCCACATAAACCCCACATGGTGCGGTGTGGCTGCTGGCTGGCGCTGGATGCTCCCTGCTCCTTTCCGGAGCATCCCGCGGTGTGCGGGTCCCAGTGGCAGTGCCTGGTGTGCCTGGCTCTGCGAGACAGCCTCGTGGCTTCTCCTAGGACTCCAATACAGTAAAGCATTTCAGCGACATGCTTAAACCACAAACATGCAAGTAATTTTTGTCTCTATTTGATGTTCCTGTGCATTGAAGCGTAAGCACACCTCCTTGCTCCACTGGAGCCCAACAGTGTCATGCCAATTACAGGGTGGTTCCTTGCAGACACAGTTTGGGTGGCTTCTCTGCTGGCTCCTCCATGCCACAGGCTGCAGGAAGGCTCTTGGCCTGGCTTTGCACTGGGTTTCCTCCCCAGCACTCTCCTGTGGCAGCAGAGCTCTGTCCTGACAATCCTGTTTGCACGTGTGTTGTCTAGGCTGCACTCCCCAGGAGATCACAGAGAAAATCTGCAACGACAGTTACCGGGACCCTGTCGGGGAAGATTGTCCTGAAGACCTGCGGAAAGTCATTGACCAGTGCCGGGCCTTTGACCCTTCCCAACGCCCTTGTGCCGAGGGTAAGTATCCTGGACACCTGCTCCCTGCTCCGCAGGCCCTTTGTATCCCTCAATCAGCTGCTCCAGGGGTCAGTTTGCCCCTTATTTTCCATATGAATTTGCCTGGCTTTGTGTTTTGAGATCACTCCTTGTCCTACCTTCTTATGCCAACGAGTTCCCTACTACTAGACCTCTCTTTCTCCTGTGGTGTGATGTTTCATACAGTTAACATTTATCCATGCCTTGGCAACAATCCACCGGGCTGTTCATTTGACATCACATAAGAGCAAGCTTTTACTCTCAGACAAGCACTGAACTGGGAGCAGGGGTGTGGGGGTTAATCCCCGATCAGGTCCTGCAGACCCCGTAAGCTGGAGGAGCAGCCACGATACGGTGCAGGAACGTTTTCTGCCTTGGGCTGCGAACAATAAATTGCAGTCTTGGGAATTGCTCTGCGGTGGGGAAGATTTCACTGTCTCTGAAGTTGGTTTGGGTCTGATCAGATAAATGATTGGTCTCCATCGGAAGATTTAACAGAAACAGCAAGAGAAGATAGAGGAACCTTCCCGGTGTGCTTGAAGGCACAGAGATTGTACCCTTCCTTCAGTTCATCTCCCCAAGTGGAGAAAGCTCCCTTCAATCTCATCCACTCCATCCTATGGGGATGGTTTCTATACAAGAGATGTGGAGACTGTGTGTGAGAAACCACCCAGCTCCTGCTGTGTGCTGCGCTCTCTGTGCCTCCATCTCTCAACAGCAGCTCCCCCAGCAGGCCCCGCCGCAGGGAATCACCCCGGCTGAAGTGAAAACACCAAAAAAACCATCAGAGACGTTGGCAAAGCCACACTGAGGATACAGCACGTCTTTATTCCTCTAATCCAACACCCAGCCCCGCCTGCGTGGTGCTAGGCTGGAAGGATGTCTTCTCACAGCTGTTTCCAGGCATCTCGCCTGGAGATATATATGCATGTATATATGTATACATGGCTGCTTCTCTTTGGGCTGTACTCACCTGCGTCTCCTCGGGGCTGTCCCCTGCTAATGGCTGCCCAGTCACGCTGGCCTGAGGAGAGAGGGACGTCACGTCCCAGTTGTTATCAGCGAGGGAGAGCTATCTTCTCATCGGGGGGGGGGAAAAAAAGGCTACGACAAATACTCTGTTTTGATTAACGCCATCCTTGTGTTTTGCAGAGATTGTGGACTCACTGGCTGACCTGGAGAAAAGCAGAAACCAAGGAAGTTAATTGCGGAAAGCAGGGTGGGGTGACCGGGAGCTGCCGGGCGCCTCGGAAAGCAGGCCGAGGGCAACCGGCCGGCCTTCCTCCCGCAGGCCGAAGCGTGCCGCTCGCCCTTCTTCCCTGCCTTCGCAGAGAGCGATCGTTCAATACACGCGCATTCGTTCCTGTACGCCGAGGCCGGCATGTCACCTCTCCAAGGGGCCTGGGTTCGCCTCGGAGGCGGCTGGCGGAGGAGGTGGCTCTGCCACAGGCTCTGTCCCCGAGAGGCCGCCCCCAGAGGACACAAGGGGAGGCCGGGGGGAACCCCGCTGGCTGGGGGGACGACTGGGAGGCGACGCGGCCGGCTTCTCCTCGGGCCCGGGGCCTGGCTCCCTCAGGCCTCCCTCGGGACGCGGCGGCCCCCGTCGCCATGGCAACGCCCCGGCAACGCCCCGCCCACCTCCGCCCCTGTTTGAATCCGCTCGAGCTCCCGCTTATTTCGCCGCCGCGGCGGCTCCCCCAATGGAAACGCGCTCCCCGGTGCTTGCCCCGCCCCCTGAGGCCGTCGGGAGTCTCGCCGCCCAATCAGCCGGGCGCTCCCTAGGGCTCTCTGACCAATCAGAGTAGGCACTGCCTCCCCTCCCCTCGCCCCCTTCACCCGCCGTTTCCTCGGACAGACGGACGGAGCGGCTGACCAATGAGAAGGGGGACCTGTCCTCTGCTGGCCCAATAGAAGCGAGCGGAGGGGTGGCGACCAGCCAGTAGGGAGGCGGGGGTGGGGCGGCGCGGAGCTCGAGCGGGGCGGTTCGGGCCCGCCGGCAGGTGAGCGAGGGGCGGCGGGGACGGTTCCCTCTCCCGGCCCGGTTCGCCCTCTCCGGTTCTCCTTCCCCGTCCCGGCGTCTCCCCGAGCGCCGAGGGCGCGGCTGGGCCTCCGCGGGCGGCCGCCGGGGAGGGGTGCGGGGTCCTGCGTCCTGCCGCGGCCTGGCCTCTCAGGGGCCGGGCGGCCTGGGCGATGGCGGGCCCCGGCCTGAGGCGTCCCGAGAGCCTGCGGTGGCTGTGGGGAGGAGAACTCCCCTTCTTCCCGCGCCGTTTGCGTGACTGGTTTTCTTAGTTAAAATAAGCGAGCCCTGTAGAAAGCCCGAAATAAACCCGTGCTTGTGGAGCGTGTGCTTAATTTTGGGTGGTGTTTGGGGTATTTTTTTCTTGGTTAACTTTATGTTAAAGCAGGTGCTGCGTAATAACTCCTGGAGGTGTAGAGCGAGGCCGGGGTCTGCGCGGTGTGCAGGCCCTCCGCAAGGGGGAAGGTTGTGCCTTCAGCCTTTTGGTTGGGACTGCAGGGACTTCTGCGGAGCTGCCTGCCGCGCCGCTTCTCCAGCTCCGTCCTCTGGCAGCACCCTATTTTTTCCTCATCTGGGCCCAAGAAGCTTGTTTGTGGAGACCTACCATCCGCGGGCTCCTCCAGTGACTGCCGGGTGGGCAGCTGGCTGTCTCTGGGAAGCACTGGCCTTTACCCCTTTCAGGAAGGCTCCAAGATTTAACGGTGAAAATGCCAGTATTAACATCGTATTTTTTTTTTATTAGGAGTTATGCAGCGTTAGTTAACACACAATGGTGAATGTGTGTGGTATTTTTAACTGTCACAGTTAATTTATGGGGAAAATAAAGGATCTATTATGATTATAGGTAGCAATTCTATCATAAATGTGAGTTCTGTGCTAGAGAGGCAGGACTTGATCACTGAATATTATCATATCTAGACTATGACTGTTCTGGTGGGAGGTGGCACTTAACATCTATTTTGGGCCTAACTTAGGCTGAATTGGTAATTAGGATAAGAATTATAAAATGATTCATAAGTTAAAACTTCTTAAAAGGTCTCTAAAAATATGTAAGCATTATTACGTTCCCCCCTATAGTAATTCTCATATACGTTTTCTAGTTATTCTGTGTACTAAAAGCAGCCTTTGCTCTGTTTGCACAGCACTGAGCCTAGTAAGTTTTGGTGTGTGCTTTGGGTTCTTAGTAATGCTAAAGGTCTACAATTCCCAAGGCCTTTCAGGTTTATGATTGCCTAAGTATTTTTTGAGAATGCGAATGACCTTCAGCAGCTTGCAGAATTTAATCCACGCCACCCTGCAAAAGAAGGATGATTTTGGGGGGGGGCACGCTTAATTATTCAGTTAATGAAATAATCTTGAACTTTTTTGTGATGTAAGACTGCCCGTAGAACGGGATGACTAAAGTGCTCCAATTAGGTTGCTGACAGCTGTGTAATAATTAGCAATGCACAGCCTGTTGGCTGCTCTGTTTTTCTTCCAAACCTAAGGTAGTACTTCTATTTAGGAGGTAACCTAAAATCTTTATCCTAAACATGTTTGCAGGGCAACCATCCTTAAATAACATATGAGAGGTTTTACTGCAAATTTGACGTTTATTTAGGCTCAGGCTGAATATGGATCTGCAAATGCTGGTGCTGTAGGTAACTTGCTACCCATAATGTCTCAGTCGTGGGTTCTGCTGTCATACTCTTTCTGGGTTGGCGTGGTGTTGGTGGATGTAAAGTACCTGAAAGCCCTATTAAGTGAGCTGTGGGGAAGGGTCGCAGTGATAATGGAATTTTACTCGAAGAAACTTTAAAATAAATCCACCTCCAGAGAGCAATGTGACAGACGAAGGACTGCATTGTACAGCTTGTTTCTGGCTTTATTTGTGGGTGTTTGTGCAGTGCTGCTCACCATGGAGAATCTCTCGAATATTTCCAAATTCTGTTCTCTAAGATCCACATGAGTTTATTTGCCAGTTAGTAATGCCAGCAAGAAATCCCTAACTTTCCATATTCATCCACGGGCTTACTTAAATTGATTTTTGCAATGTGCCTTTCGTGCTAGCTGCTGTTGAGCCAAAGACCCTGAGTCCAGTACTCTGGGAGGGTGCTGCCTCCTCTGCCAGCTCACATACCTGTATTGAGTTGAGACGGTTTAGCTCTGCTGTGTGTCTAAGGCAAAAGGACAACCTGTCTCTCGAGTCTGAATTCTAAAGGCTTTTGTAGTCACTGACTGCTGTACCTGATTTTTGCTACTGTCAGGCTAGAAGTAGGGCGTAGACGTTCAAATAAATACTAATTTTCTTCAACTCTTTGCAGAAATGGCTCAAGAAGAGATGGAAGTTGATCTTCAGCCAGTGGCTGGTTACTCTGTAGAGAACCTCAGGACGCTTCCCACAGAGCCCTCTGGTCACGCAGCGCTGTCCTCCCATGCTCCAGTGCTCGGTGAAGGAGGAGGCAGCATTATAGTTCTTCCTGCTGATGACGCTGTTGTCATACCAAATGCTGGTACAACAAGGGAAGTGGCTGCTGAGCCTGACCCACAGTTGAGTTCTGCCTCCGCTGTCAACGGACTGCAAAGGCTACAAGGGCCTTTTGATCCGTATCGCCTACGGTCACAGGTCACGCAGCGTCCGCCAGTGAGGAGAGCCCGCAGGCAGCAGAGAATCGGTGGTTCCCAGAGGACTGTCAGTGCCAGGTAAAGCGGAGATGAAATTAGGTCTGAACTGCGTTCTTATCAAGTCTGGCATCAGTTTAAAACTGCTGTGCTTCCTGGCTTATAGAGCGCAGCTCAGCCCAGGTGCGTGGTTGTGGCCAAATTCTAGGCAGCTCACATACTGTTTAAGCTCAATAATGGCGCAGCTCTGATCTCTTCTGGCAAGATCTTTGCTCTTGTTAAGTGAATCCCCCTGTTTCTTATGTTGGCAGTGGTGGCGTTGACTCCTGAGCCCTTCCGTGCTTTCCATCTTGTTTGCAGAGCTTCTCCTCGCACTGTTCCCTCTGCTCTGCCAGATTCCTGTCGGTGCTCCCGGCAGCAGTGCTGACTCTCAGCAGTTCCAGCCAGCATTTAGCTCAGTGGAGCTTGTGCTCTGGTTTGCATTTCACCTTTGATTTGGGGACTGCCTGATTAAGTTTTCTGGTGACAATTGCTGCAGAAAGTTTCACAAACATACAAATTAATATTTTTCTGTAGGTTTTGTTACCTCCAGGCAAAAAAAGTAATAATTCCATGTTTAATACCATTTGTGATGGGTTTAAAGGGTGAGGCTCTCCAGTCAGAAAGAAATCCCCATTTCTGGTTTGTTTGGTTTTTGTCTCATCTTTGTAGTTTTTGTAAATGTCAAGGGTGAAATTATAATTAACTGGAGCATTGCCTTTAAATTCAGTGAGACCAAGAAGAACTCTGCTCCCAGATGATTAAACATAACTGTACTGTTTGCCCTTGGATTGTGTGTGAAGGTCACTGGAGTTCTCAGGGCTAGAAGGCAACCTGACAAACTTCTGCTTTGAATCTGAAGGGTAATTGAGACGATAGCTGAACTGATGGGGGGAGAGGGGAGGATGTTTCTATCCAGGGATGAAGTTCCAGTAGAAAAGAAGAGGGAAAGTAGAAAGGCTAGGCACAAAGTAGTCGATGCAGTGGGACTCTGATACAAGCCTTGTGCATCTAATATTACCGGTGGCTTTGGGAACCAGGTCTGAGTTAGGGTTGGAGGTACTAATTGGGAGTTTCTTAGGCTATTAGTGAACAATATTTATGTCGTCCTTGCTTTTCTTCTCTCCACCACCACCCCACCCCAAAAGAAGACAATATCATTGTTGTAACGAGAGGAGATTTTCTTGGAGCTGAGCAAAATGAATGGTTGCTGTATGATACTGCTAATTGTTTATAAAATGAGCAATTGTGTGGGATTGCCCCTCTACCAGAGAAGGTCTTTGATACCTTCCTATTGCAGTCAAAAGCCTAGGAATTTTACTGCAAACAAGCATGGAGAAACATTCTGAGTCTTTAGCTTACCTGAAATAACTGTGGCTTTTATTTCTTGCTTTTCTGGACTCAGGGCAGCGTTGGACAGTTACTTTCAACTCAGCAGGACCCAAGAGCCAGCTACAGGAGCAGTCCCGCGTCTGGAGCCCTCGCATATTGCGAGGTACAACCAGGAACACAGCTCAGATGAAACAATAGAAGTGAGCGACTCTGACAGCAGCACTTCTGCTGAGGAGGAGGAAGCGGCGGAGGCTGCAGCACCGCTCTTACCGTCAGCCCAGGAGACACCTCCAGCAGCTAGCTCAGGAGGTTTGTGCTATATTTGAGCTGTGTAGCGACTGATTTCAGAAACTCATCTTGCTGTTTCAAAACTCAGTAGGGAAATCCTTTCGAGCTTCACAACAGACAGTGCTAAGAGCTGATCATGCCCACAGCTGACAGGAGCAGGTTGCTACCACAAGGCTTTCTGGCAAGCGGTTCCTAAGAGCAGTAGCAGTAATGGGTGATTGCTACTGTGATGTTAAATACAATCTTCTTGCTATTTGCAGGCTGCTGCTTATAAGTAATCCTGGAAATGAACTTGAAGCTTCAAGTTTAGAGATTAGTACTTCCTCTGTTATATATTGTCAAGGAGTATTATTGGAGACATAGTCACATCTCTGGAGATCAGCAGTGCTTTCAGTTTTCAGAGAAGGATCTGATTCAATTATTTGTGATTTCAGTCTGCTTCAGTTCAG
Organism: Himantopus leucocephalus; assembly: GCA_003993805.1. Lineage (NCBI taxonomy): Eukaryota > Metazoa > Chordata > Aves > Charadriiformes > Recurvirostridae > Himantopus > Himantopus leucocephalus. The sequence continues at coordinate 1,864,221 of RSEF01000011.1, read as the reverse complement.
AGTTTTATTTTTGTTCTTGTGACACTTAGGTGAGGAGGAAGAGGTACTTAGGACAGTGGGCTTTTTGTTTCTCTCTTTCTTTCCTCAGCTTTTTCTGGCTTGCAGTCCTTTATCCAGACTCATGTTCACAGGCTGCCATGCACTTCAGTGACATTGTTTGTGATGAACATACACAGTTTATGTAAGAGTGACAAATAGTTAACTTGCTATTCAAGGTTATCGATGCCCAGAGAATATGAGAACAAATTCTTATTTTTTTTTATTTCAGTCTCTAAAGAATGCCGTTATGTTTCACTCCCTGCCCTGAGGTTTGGTTTTGACCGGCCAGCCCACCTTGACACCTTTTTCTGAGGGTACATCTATGAGGTGTCTTTTTGAACAGATTCGTTCTGCTTGCTCTGAGCTAGTCTTGCACGTGACAGGAGCTCAAGCTGTTAAGTGCTGTCTAATACTGTGTGACCATATGCTCGCTGTTGGGTTTTCTGGAATTCCCTTGTCTTTTTTGCTTATATAAGCCACTGGTTCCTGGTCAGCCCAGAACCATAGAGGCTGAAAACTTTACTGACGTTAGCTAGGGTTAGGTGGTACCTCTCCACTAGATTGAGAATATCTGCCTCGAATACTAAATATGACTAATAACTCTTTTGTTTTGTCAGGAGATGGAGGAGATGGTGATTTCTGCTCCTTTTTTAGTATGCTAGTGGTGGTAATCCAAACGTAGCGTTTCTGTGTGCCCGTGCTTCAACAGAAGGGCTAACAGAGGCCCACCACAAAAACATATGGCCCAGCAAAATTGATAGTTCGGATAACTACCAGCTGGAAAACTACTTAAGTCAGGGTGAATGGACAGATAGCATACGGTAAATGCTTTCTTGGCACATGAAATATGCATGCTTAGATCCCTTGGCAAAATAATTTCTTCGTATTGGTGTCTGTCTTTCTCCGGGCATAATGATGCAGGGTTGTATCCTTGAATCAGCTTAACTGTACACCTGTACGCAGGTCAGAAAATCCTGGTAATAATTTCTATCTTTAAAAGTCCTGTCCTTTTTCACTGAATATGCTGAAATTCTGCTGCTTTCCATAAAAGAAAGCATAAAGTTCTTCAGCACTATCGTTGGTGAATAGAAGGACTTACAGACTCCCTGACTTTCAGTATCCAGGACACTGCTCTGGAGCTTTGTATGTAGCCTGTACCATTGTTGCACTGCTTATCTTATGCCCCAGTGATTTCAGATCAAGTCAAGAAGAACTTTTCTCCCCCATTACGTATCAGTTCCCTTAAGCAATGCTTTCTTTAGTTTCCAGTGAGGTCCAAGAAGAGCCGCCTCAAGTTTTGTCTCAAGCTTCTGCAGAACATGGAGGTCATGAAGATGAAGAAGCTGAATTCCAGCAAAAGCAGGTAAGGTGACCTAAATGCTTTTGGAGCCAGATTAAATATGGTAAATGCTGCATGTGTCTAAAAAAAAAAAAAAAAAAAAANAGTGTGCTTTTGCTTTTTTTTGTTTGTTTAAATCCTAGAGAACTCCACTAAAGAAACTGGAACCATCAGTTCCTGTTGCTCCGCTGGATGAGGAGGAAGGGGATACCTGTGCCATCTGCTTTGAGCAGTGGACCAACGCTGGGGACCACCGTCTCTCAGCATTGCGGTGTGGACACCTCTTTGGTTACACGTGCATTGAAAGGTGGCTCAAGGGACAGGCAGGGAAGTGCCCCCAGGTAAAACAGACATTTATGTGCACTGGAAAGGGTAACTTCTGCTGCAGATGTTGTCACTGTAAAACTCACAGCTTCTTGTTGCATGAAGAATCCACCTTTGCCTGCTGTCAGAAATAACAAAAATCGCCATTATTTTGATGTAATTAGGCCAGGAGCAACTAGCACTGCTTTAAAGGGAGAATTCTGACTTGGATTTTCCCCTTGAAGTAGGGCATTTGTGAGTAGCAGACTCGGAAGTTTGAGAGTTCAAGTGCTAAGCTTGTAAATGGTTTTGGAATGCTGCTCTGTGGTCCTGGAGTGTGGGAATGGCAGACAGATTCCTTGAAGCAATTAACTAAGCATAAAGAATATGTTATTGGACAAGAAATCTGTTTGAGAGCTGTTTTCAGTCATTTAATCTTCTATTTTGAACTGCACCTGCTTTTGCAGCCTTTAAGCAGACCAGGTCATTTAGGTAGCTTGCAGAGAGCAAACTGAGAAACAACTTTAATTTCCATTTGTAAGTGGTAGAGCTGCTTTTTAATGTGCTATTTTCAGCTTTGTTTCCATGTGTAATACCGATCTCTTTTGATTAGGTCTATGCTTCTCTGTGATCTGCTTCCATTCCTTATTCCTCTTCTCCAGAAAAGAATGTTGACAAAAAAATAGGTTGAGTACCTTGTAAATAGGATTCAGTTCTGCTCCTTTCTGAGTTGGTGGCTGGCAGCCCAGGATTTCTTCGGCTTTGTCATTTTGAGAGCTTCCATAGTCTTGCTTGACTTTGTGCAGGATTCCCTCCTCTCAACAAGAAGCTTCCTGTTGATGTGCACTGTGATTAAACCTAAAGAATCGCTGTTGCCATAGCAAAGGCCCAAACCTTATTTCTCTTATCTCTGTCAATTCTGTGTCAATTTCCTTCACCCACTCCAGAATTCTCAGAGACCTTCCCGGCATCTTTGCTCTTTGGCATTTCGTGACTGCTTGTTCTTGAACCCTAACAACTCATAAGGGGTGCTTGCTCCCTTTTTTTCTTCCAGTGATGTAATTACTGAAAACTTCCTGGGAGAACTTGCTTGGGAGAGAACCTTGCAGCTGAATCGCCTTCCCTTTGTTTTCACTTGCTGTCCTTTGCGACTGGGCATTCTCTAATTGAATAGCACAGAGCTGCCGCGCGTGGTGCTCTGTATACCAAGTGGCTTGAGTGCAAGTTACTGTGAAATTGCAGCATTCCTGATCCTGCCAGTGACAGCTGCTGGCTGCCAGGAAAGCTGTCTTAGCCGCTTACTGCTCTGCAAGGCGGTTCTTTAACGAAGGGAGGGGGTTTGCCTGATCTGAAACTGTTGCCCGTGATATCTTCGTGCTACTAAATAATAGAGATGTCTGCGTTTGGAGCGCACATAGTAATTTAATGTTCAGCGGAGGTTACTTGATCCGAGTATTCACCGCCTCTTTTCTCATCAACAAAGTATATTTGCAAAACAGTAAGCTTGCAGATGCCGTAATTTCTTCCAAGTCCCAGCTCAGGGGGAGGTAGTATCCCTTCTTTTTAAGGAGAATCTAAAGTATTAAATGGTCACAGCCAGATGCACAAAATTACTGAAATACCTGACTCCCCCTTGTATCACTGAAATCGTATCACTGAAGTCAGCGGGATGTCAGTGTTTCATACTGACACTGGAATGCTTTTATGGATTTGGGCCTATAGGATTTGATCAAAGGAATATAGAACATAAATAAGAGTTGGGAGTATACTCAGGGGTTCCCAAAGCAGCTGTTCCTGATGGTTTTTCAAAATAGAAGTTGGGCTGGTGTGTTGTCTTAGTTCTCTTTTTCCCCTCATTTGTCTGATTTTTTTCTTTTTTTTTTTTCTGGTTGTCCCTGGAACTCTACCTGACCATGCTGCGTCTCTGGTGCTTTAGCAACAAATTTAGGGGGAAGTGAGGAGATGTGTTATTAAAAGTGCAATAGGATACACGACCATAACTGTTGTTGTAGCCCTGATTAGAGCTTTGGTGTCTGTATGAGAGAGTGTCTTGCAAACACACTGCGGTATGGTTGTGGTTTTGTGGACTTGTTCTCAAGTAGACAGCCCCTCCCTTAAAAGCTATAAGGATTTTTCAAAATAATGCCTAGCAACTTGTAGGGATGCAGAGTTTGGATAGTTAAAATCTTGTAGAAGAACTGAACTTGTCTTTTATTTCAGTGCAATAAGAAAGCGAAACGTTCTGACATTGTGATCCTGTATGCTCGCACTTTGAAAGCGCTGGATACCAGTGAACAAGAACGCATGAAAAGGTATGGAGTCTCCACGTAACGATATGACCTCACTGATGGCGTGCCCTTGAAAGCTGCAGTCTGGCTTCGACGTCACGCTTTAATTTCCTGTATTGTCTAAAGCAGTTTGTGCATTCCCTTGGGGATTATCATGAGTACGGTTGTCTTAACAGACCAAGGCCTTGCTGGTTGCACGTGCCTTACCTGGAACGAGCATTTTCTTTCAGAACAGAATTTTTTGAGTTTGCACTTTGCAGCACTGAAATAGCAAAAGCTGTCTTGTGCTGTATCCTGAAATGTCATTATGGGAGAACACGTGGAGCTGTTGCCAAAAAGCTGTATATTGCTAATTCATCATTAGATGAGAAAAGCGAGGCATAGTTAGAAATGCAAGGGGGGTGAATGGCTGACCTTTTCTGCATGCATTAAACAGAGTAATCTCTCATATGAATCACTTTCCATCTTGCTTTGTCAAACTCTTCATGTAGCTTTACTTACAAAAGGTCAGCAAGCATTACGATGACTCTGCTTCCCCCTCCAACTTAAATGTAGACTTTTTATTAAAAAAAAAAGCAGGTATGAAAATGGGGACTAATTTCTTTTCAGTAAGATGCTGTCACAGATACTATTCTGAAATTAAAAGGCTGCAGATATCCAAGTTCTCCTGAATCTTGTAGCGAACAGAATTTAATTGGGGTCTTCACGTGTCTCTGACTATACTGCTGTTCCTTCAATGCAGTCTTTCAACAGAAACCTCACTATCCTGGTAATTATTGATCAGAAATTATTGAGGCGTAACTGTCACGAAGGGGAAATCTCTCTTCTGTCCAAATGGCTGCTGGTGGCTGAACTGTACCTTCATAAGGGTCATGTTTTTTTACTGGATCGACACTGCAAAACAAACTATAAATAATGCTTTTTTTTTTTTTTTCAAAAGCACAAAAGGCACTTGGGTGTTTGAATCTTGTTATCTCTCATGGAGAGGTAGTTGTCTGACTGCTGCTTGTGTCTGAGTCTCACTGCAGCCCTTCCCTGCTTGCCCTACACCTCCTCTGCCCCCTGTTTCTGTCGGGAGGCAGACAGCAGTGACTGCCTGTCAGTCCAGTTAAGCTGCTGGCAGCGGTTGCTTTGTGGCACACAGCCACGAGTGGAGGACAAACGCAAACGCTGATGCACACGTCGATATTGTTTGCGCATAGCCTTGAATTAGGTATAAGATCCTGGGTTTTGTTCTTCACATTCAAAAAAGCCAGCCTTCAGGCTCTGGGTATTTGTGTAAAGCATGCGTTTGCGGTGGTTAAATACAGCATTTCACTTGTTTCTTAGGCAGCAAAAAGACTGTGTGAAGATGCTATAGGGAAATGGCAGAATTCTGGGCTTGGTAAACATGCGCAGCTAGGTCTGTATATTTAGAAGGTACGTAGGCAAGCTAGATGTCCCTGCACGTGAACTACTGAAATAACTGGAATATTGCAGCTTTTGAAGTGCAGAATGCAGTGGTCAACATTAGAGACCATATACAGATAATTTTAAGGAATACGGGTGTTTCTTCCTCCTCTTTAACTATTCCTTCATACGTAAAGCATATATGAAAGAGAAATTGAAGTAAGTTATCAAAACCGCTGCTGTTAAATTGTGTGTGTGCGCTTTTAGGCTCAAGATGAGGTAGTAAGTATGGTTTCCATGTGGGCAATCACGGAGAATTTATCTGTATCTGTCTATTTCTGATACAGCTATTATTTTCCTGAAATACAAGATTAGTTACTGGTAGTAGAAACAAGCTTGATGATCTTGCTGTATTACTGACAGGGTATATTACATGGGCGTTGATGGTATAGAATTTGCTAAACTGTTTCTGTAGGAAAAAACCACCCTCATTTCTCTTTTGCTTTTCTCTACTAAATTAGCACATTTGGAGAGGATGCAGAGAAAGGTTGTTGTTTCTATGGAACAATACTTGAGTCATTCAGTACAATTGCATAACGGAGAACATATCGAGGTACCACACTCGTCCAGTACATTCACCAGATTTTTCTCTTACTCTTGAATTTACCTGAATAGGACCTCTGTTGGGATGAAGTCTGGGGATAGGAATAGGTAGTACCTGGTCCTAAGGATTGCTTTTTTTCTCTCGTTCCTCCAGCTCTTTAGAAAAGGAACAAATGTTGCGGAGACAGGCGGAGCTGGAATCTGCACAGAGCCGTCTCCAGCTGCAGGTTTTGACAGACGAATGCAGCAAACTCCGCAAGCAAGTTCAGGTGAGTCTCATGCTTCTAATACACAGAGGATTCCTTTTCTCTTCAACCTGCCTTTTGCATCTTCCCTTAGAGGAGAGAAGACGGGCTTCCAGTTTTAAGAAGCATCAAGATTTAGTAAACTCAATTGATGAATCATCAGGAGTATTCTAAAATCCCAGGCTGGCGTATTCATGTATACTTCCTGTGCTTCTAAGACTTAATCAAAGTTGCAAGTACAGCTTTGCAGTAGAGGGTTGGGTTTTTTTTGGCTGCTGATGTTGCAGGTTCTTCCTCGGGTTTTGTGGTGCCTCGCAAAGCCTGGTAATACAGCACCAAACTAATTCTCCTCATCTTTCTCTTAACTGCATCAAAATCAGCTTTGAAAATCTCTGTAGTAAATCTGTAATGGAACCTATTATCACTAGTTAGTCAAGAGCCTTTGAGAAGTAGTTTGTGAAGAGGTATGGCTATTCGCAAAAATGAAAGAGAACAACAAAAACCCCTGAATTTTTTGGTGAAGGTCAGTCAATGTTCTACTTAAGCACCTTCTGGTACCATGAGACCTGGCCTGTGAATAGCATGGGCTGTAGGCACGGGTTGAACAGCTGCTAAGAGGCACCTCTGTCCCCTTAGAAAACAAATTGCTGAAAATAAATGATTTGGTTGCTAAACAACTCTTTCCTTTCTGGCTCATGCAATACTGTGATATTTTGTAACCGATCACAGCTGCTTTTGCAGGATTCCTATAAATTGTGGGCTTTACTGGTGCTTCCAACTGTGAATTATCTGGCACGTTCCACCAGCGCTGGGTTTTCCAATAGCCTCTTTCACAGCTAGTTTGCTACTTTTTTTGTTGTTGTGTGAAGCAGATGATATCTAATCTCTCACTGTCTAGTAACTTGCTTAATTTTATGCTTTGCCTTACTTCTGGATTTTTTTTTTATAGCCTTGGCTATTTATGTCTGTACATTAAGCAACATCCTCTGTGCTGAAGTCTTCCTGTGTGACGTAAGATAAGGCTTTATAAACGGCTTGCTTAAATTCCTGCGTGACGCTCATCAGACCTAATAAGAAAATTGGTCCACTTTAAACTTTGGCTTAAAGAAAATCTGAGTAAGATAAAACTGCAGGTCCATAATGTCTTCCTGCAGTTCTTTTGGTGTTAAATGATAGAGTATCCAGTCAAACTGAATTGAAGTTGCATGTTCTAAAGATTAAGTACCCCGTGTTCTTTAAGCTCTGTTTCAGTATTTATACTGCATTCATCACTGTCCTGTAGTGCTTAATGTGAATGCTGGAAGCAATTTTAAGGTGCTTGTTTATACTATGAATAAACTGAGAGTAAAACAATTTGCTGGGGAGCAGAAAATCAGCAGGAAGTCTGGTAGAAGCCTCTAGGTTTGATTATATTTTGAGCATATGCCCAACGAGCTCCTTCTCTTATGAGAGGTCATCTAGTAAAATCATTTAGGTTGAAAGTGACCCTAAGTTGGGTAACTTCAGCCTTGGGTTGGGTTGCTCAGGGCACCCTCATGCCAGGTGTTAAGTGTATGCAGGCAGACCGCACAGCCTCTCGGGACATCTCATTGTTCGAACATCCTCATTGAGACGTTGGTTTGGGTTTTTTTTTTCCTAACTTCTAATGTGAATTTGCCTTGTTACATCTTGAGTCTGTTGCCCTGGTCCTTTCAGCAAGCCATGTTACTGGCAGCGCAAGCAAACATGATTAATTGGCGTACAAAGCTGTAAGCCAATATAGAAAACAAAGCACTGTGGGATTACAAAAGAAATGTGTGAAATGTCCATATGCTCAGGGGGATGTTCAGTATGGCAAAGTTCAGTTGCATAGAACTTTATTGGAATAGTTATGATGTTCGTTGGCTGCATACAAACCTTAGTGTCTGAAGTTTTATGGAAAGCAAATGCCATTGATTTCCCCCCCAAAAAAAAAAAGTCATTATGTGAACCCTTTTTTGTTGCTAATGCGCTTGAGAGCTGTGCCTCATCAGCAGTCATGTCACTAGTTATAACCTTTTATGTTTGTATGCATTTTTCCCTGCGTTTGTCCATTTCCCTGCTTTTGTCTCTTGTCCATTGTATTTTGTTGCTGAAGTATTTAAGATGATTGAGGCTAGAAAAGGATGTTTTTTAAGTCTGGAAAAGGATGTTTTAAGTCTTTAGCTATATGAAAATGTATGAGGAAAGGAACTTGAGGGGAGAGCGGGTACGGAGCTAACTGAAATTCTGGCAGAAAGCTCTCAACAGTGTTGTTTCTGTCTGTAAACCTGCAGTGTGTGCTGTGCCGAGCGACATGCTGCACACTGCATGGCAGGTTCAGACTTGAATTTTGAAAGTAGTGCTACTGAAAACTTATTTTTGCCTAAAGTTTTTCCTTTGTGACCACAAAGAACTTGGGAATTGGATGTGAACTACTGCAGGACCCCTCTCAAATCTGCCAAAATTTTCAATAAAAGGTAGCTAATGATAAGCAAACCATCTCTGGCTTCTGGCATTAATACCACTGATCCGCTGGGGTAGGAGATTCATTTTTGCAAGTGGGAAACAGTCACTGTGTTTGTGTAGGGAGCAGTAAAGGCAGGACTGGTGGGGAAATGACAGGAGATTGCATGCTGTTGTGGAGAAGAAAGCAAGCATAATTGTGAGCCTTGCAGAGGTCAGTTTATTGCACGATGTATTGGAAAAGCTTTTTTTTTTTTTTAAATGGGATTTTCAGAGCCTCCAAAAAGAACTGGATGGCAAAATATCAATGAAAATTTGTGAACTTAACTCCTTTAGAAAAGTTTTACGCTGATGATTTTATTGCATAAAAATCTTTCATCTTTGTGATCTTTGTGTTCACCTCCACTTGATATCTGGGGAAGATCTAGAAGAAATAAGTAAAACCTGATACTTCATTCAGCTGTTACTTATAGTGCAGCCGATTAAAAATGCTCTGTGTCCCTTTGACCGAGTTTGAACCTGAAGCAAAGGGGTGGAATGCCTGTAGTGCTGCACTGCAGTTTGAGGTTGTAGTCATGTGTTTCCCTCTATGAAATGCACGGCTGAGGCTGCGTGGTGCAAGACAGCAGGCATGGCTTCGTAAGAGGTCTGCGGGAGCACAGCCAGAGAGCAACAGTCATCTGAACTGCCCGTGTCTTTAAAGCTCGTATCAGCCATTAAGACTGTAACCTAATACTCAAAAGAAAACGATTCTCTATTTGTTGTAGCTGGTGGTTTTCCTTTCCTATTCATTGTGCTCTTCTGCTTCTCAACGCATACTCCTCAGGAAGACTTCTGCTGTGTGCCCTCTTCTTTCCCCAACCTATGTGACTGTGTTCATTCAAGCTGAAATCTAGGAGGCAGTCATAGCGCATGCAGAGAGAGGAGTGTGCCCTCGGGGCACTTAGTCAACACCAGGCATCAGGAAAACCCTGCAGACATCTTCAAGGAAGGTACAGGCTTACACTACCAGAATAGTGTTCTTTTGAGCACAATTAGTGGAATTTGTTCTGCAGCACGATATTTGTAATCGCTTTGGTAATGTGTTTGGTAATGTGTACAGTTGGACTCGATGATCTTCAAGGTCTTTTCCAACCTAAACAATTCTGTGATTCTGTGTCTCCAGTAAGACTTCCAGATTCTGCTGGGCTTGTCCATTGTGTTTAAATGTAAGCATTGTACTAATAGTCCTTGTGGCTTTAATTGCCTGGTTTCCTTTCTAATAGCTTGTGTAAAAGTTGCATGTTGAATGCAGGTGATAGGAGAGTTTTGTAAACTCCCCCGAGCAAAAAAATAATTTTAATTGCTTCTGATCCTTATTGGTGGTGGTATCCTCCTGCCTTTTAGAAATAATGAGTTTATTAAATTTTTTATTAAGAGTCACTTTCTTGTAAGTTACTGGTGTCTTCATTGACTGCTTACTCTAAGCCTGAAGCTACAGCTTCCATCGTAAGCATCCTTGCATCCCCCACACCTTTTTTTCCTTCCCAGGTTGTTTTGTCTTTGCTTGCTCTAATGGGATCATCTTGAGTCTTCAGCTTTGATTTTTATTCCCTTGGGGGATTTTCAATGTGCTTGATGCAAAACAGATCAGATCTCTGTAAAATATCAGAATTGCTCTCTTCTTGAGCAGTTTCCAAAAGCTATAGGTCTTGATGATAACTATTAATGTAGAGCTTGATCTTTGATCTTGCCTCTTTGAGAACTGCTGCCTTTGCTTAGACGCGAGTTAAGTGGTAGTGGCTGATTCAATATTGAAGCTAGCTTGCAATCTACTAATATATTCATAATATCACTCTTGTGGCCCTTAATTGTTTAAAAATTACATAGTATTTGAAGCATAACCTATGTTGCTCAGACAACAGAAAGCAAGTAGCAATTTTCTTAATAAATACACTCCCTCGAATATCCTTGGTTCTGTACTGTCTGCTTTTGCCCTTGGATTACAACAACTTGGTCCAAATGCTTTTGGGGGGGGGGGCATTTTTAGTTGGCTGATAATATGCCATTGCCACTATTTGCATACCCACCCTGATGATCTTTGTGGAAAGAGGAATTTTAGAAATACTTTGTTGCTGATGGAAGCTGTCCTTGGCCACGTCTCTGTTGAGCATCCTTGAGCACTCATCATTTGAGGTGGAGGAGGAGGGGGGGAGGAGGTGGTGGAAAACAGGGCTAGAGCTCTTGAGAGTTGAGTCGTTCCTGGAATTTGCTGCTCAGGCTTTACAAGAACAGGGTCATCTTCATTAAATAGACTGACTTGTTTCCTGCAACGCCTTTTATGTTGAAACTTGGGCTTTTATTTTTTTATGGGGTATTCTGGAAGTTCTGGAAAATGGTTCTAATTGACTTTCTCTTGTGGTTTAGCTGCATGTAATACTTGGCAGTTCATTCTTTTCTAAACAGCATTGATCTGGTAATAATTGTTATTGGCTTTTATGTGTTGCCCGAGAGTCCTCTCTCTCACAGGGTCTAATATATACAATAACAGACTTTGAGTACGTTCTGCCAGAACTCGCTCAGCATTTGAATGCTTTTGTTGCTCACTGCCATAGTCAATGGACTTGGAAATCCAGCATTTCAGGAATAGCATGGAAATTGGACCATATTCTTCCTCTTTATCTGAGAACAAGTACGGTTGGAGCGTCTGGAACAGGCAGCACAGAAGGTGATGTTGCCAGTGGCGCATTAAAACTCTTTGGGTCTTTTTCTTTGCAGGAGCTGAAGGCTTTGGTGGCCCAGCACAATGTGAGTGCTTCTCAGCAGCCTGGCAGCTCCCGCACCTGCCTCCCAGGCAGCGTCCCCTCCAGCCAAAGCCAGCGCAAGTACCACTTGGAAAAGGTTTTTGTGGTGTCTCAGACTGGGAACTGCAGAGTAATGGCATACTGCGACTCGCTGAGTTGTCTCGTGGTATCACAGCCTTCTCCGCAGTCTACTTTTATTCCTGGTAATTAAGCAAGTCAAGATCATAGGTGAAAGTTAAATGTGTTTTCTACTTGCTCCCTGCTCCTCTTGCTTGACCTCTGCACGTGCCTTGTAAACTGGGAATATTCACAAGATTCCCTGTAGTTTATCTGGCCCCTGCATCGGTAGCTTCTGCCTAGTGAAGTAGCTTGTTTCCCCCATCACTTCTACGGCAGAATCCTAGCAAGGCGTCTCTGGCTCTTCTGCTGAAGTGTCATGTGTGTCTGGTGCTCCGCAATGAAGATGACCCTTTGCAAAATGGTGGGTCTTCTGAAGGAACAAGGGGCCAGTGCACAAGGAGCTGTAGAGGAGCTTCTAGTGCAGAAACATTGCTCCCCAAATTGTAGGTGGATTGATCCACATGCAGCTGATTTGTCAATACTCTTAAAAAAAAAAAAATCTAATATGAATGATAGGAGCACTGTTTCCCAGTGAGGAAATAGGAAGCCAAGAAGTCATGGGCAGCCCTGTTTCTGTCTCGCTGTTATGGCCAGGGGCAAGTGACCTGCCATCTGGACCAGCGCCAGGTTGCTTTTTCAATGAAATAGATGTAGCATTAGGAGTCTGAGAGTTTATTTGCAAAGTACTTCAGTGCTTTCTGAATGATGAACCTTACTTTATTTGGTTAATGGTTTGAAGATTAATATGCCTTATCTAGGCGTAACAAAATTGAATTCAACTGACCTTATTTTTCCGGCTTTTGGAGCCAGGGAATGAATCTCCTGAATGGAGGCTTTGTGGTGACTCTTGTAGCACACAGGTTAAGTTCACCTGTAAGCATTCTTTGCAGTGACACTTGTTCTCTTAAATAGCCATGTAATCCTACTGTGCGTGTCTTTATCTAGGCAAGAATGTCTTTGAAGAAACTGGCTAAAGAGCAGTAGGCTCTTGTAACGAGAATTGTAAGGCTGATCCTGAGTTTGCTCTTGCTGGCTGGGATCCTCAGGGATTTAGCCGTGTTGCCATTTGAACTAAAGAATGATTTGTGGCGGTTCTTATCCAGAACGGCAAATAACTTTCATGGGTTCATCCCACCACAGGCTTCAGTACAGACATTGTAGTTCGGGCGTAGAATTACTAGTTCTACACGTGTGCTGCTTCGTGATAACCTGCTTCATCCTCCTTCTGTGACAGGTTGTGGTGTTAAGATGATGAGCGTGGCCAACCTGAAGAGCAGTCAGTACATCCCCATCCATAGTAAACAGATCCGGGGGCTGGCTTTTGGCGGTCGAGCGGATGGCTTGCTGCTCTCTGCTGCTCTGGACAACACTCTCAAACTTACCAGGTGAGCCCTGCTCAGGGAAGCAACCTGTCCCAGCGGAGTTTTGCTGTGTGCAAGAGACTGGATTGGGTTTTGTTCGGTCTTGTTAGAAATGCTGTGCAGCGCTTGCTATTCTGCTTTCCAAAAGATGCTGCTAAGATGAGATCAGGTCTGCCCGTTCTTCCTGCACGTGGGAACTAACAGAGAGAAAGACTTGTTTGTGCTTTTGGATCTTTTACATGGAAGTGTTACAGAACTACTTGTCGCTGGTAACTTTCCTGTGGAGAATTCGGTGGAAAACAAGTAATTCAACACAGATTGGCCAAACTGTGTTGAGAAAAAAAATGTAGCATGATGTATAGATGTGAAATTTATTGTCCGCTTGGTTTTCTGTTACTGCAGGGAAATGTGAAGCATGGGAACTTGTGTGGCGTAAAACAGAAACAAGGGGTGTTTAGGTTGGGTCCTTTCTTCCCTGCACTAATGTTGCCTTTTAAACATCTTGCAGAGCATGGAATTCATCTGGGATATGAAGTGCGTAGGCAGCATTGTTGAGCACCTGCTAGAGGAACACAGGGTTCTCTAGAGCTAGCGGAGTCTTGAAGCAGTGGGTCGGAGATCAGTTATGCGAAGCTGAGAGAAAAATGTGTCCAGTCCTGTTAGAATTTACAGCCTATGAGTGTGTTTTCTTGCTACTTTACTGCTCTTCCATCTTAAGCTGAGGCTGCTTCAAAACTTTGTTGGCTGATAGATTCTTACTGAGTTATATTAACGTCTTTATGCACATCTGTCTGTCAGTGTAGGGTTAGGCAGAATATGTCTCTGTTACATGACTGATTAGTCCCAATTCTTTCCCACGAGTGAAGCAACGAAGAGAACTTCATCCTGCAACAAAAACGTGAAGAATGTTGCTTTCCTGTTACCATGCTGAAATGTTTGATAGACTAGTTAAAAGCAAACAAAACTGTCTCTGATGCTAAAATCAGCATGTCAGATTTCTATCCAATGAGGCTGATACTCTTTCCATGATTTAATGTGGAGAGCGTCTTCTTGTCACAGCATCTGCTCAGACATAGGATTCCCAAATCTGCCTTGGCTGAATCAGAACTTGTGATCCTCTTGCTTTTGTGCTTGATCCCAGAATGTCTTGGAGTTAAGTGCTTGCTTCAGCAGCATCTTCATACTCTTTTACGTCTCCCTCTGGAAGAAGAGTCCCCCTTTGGTCATCTTTCTTCTCTAGTTACTGATTTCATAGTCATCCTACCAAAAGGAATTATCCAAGATGTCCTTAAGTCTCCTGTTCTCGCTTGCAATTGTTTAAAATGGCACCGTGACTTTGGGGTGTTTTTCCTATTGTTTTGCACCAGTCACTGTCCTGATATCAAACTCCCTGTTTGCCCAGCCAGGTTTATCTTTGTGGTTGTTCCCCTTATACTGACCTGGGAGCAATTACTGTCTTCTCTGGAGTTCTGAGCATAATCACCTTCCCCAGGGAAAAACCCATGTGTTGTAAAGGATATCTAGAGTCACTTTGATTATGTGCTGTCTTCTGTCTCGCACTGTTCTCGCTGTGCTGAGGCTGCGTTGACAACGCTGCCCTTTGCAAATACGTTCCAATCTGACACCAACTTCATCTGCCATTCTGGGTTGTGCCCCTCTGTGTACTCCCCCCTTCTTCATTCCACAAATTGAGTTTCTAAAGAATTAACACTATAAATCTGCTTTTAACTGTCTTTACCCCATTCGCTGTCTCACTGTTGCTTAACTTGGATCCTTTTGAGGCGTAAGCCCTGTTCCTCTCACATAAAAAAGGGGAAATAATTAATCAGAGATGTAATCTGAAGAGATGAGCCCATCTCTGAAGAGATGATCATGTGGGATACGATTCCCACATATCACAGGAATATGTGATATTACGGGATTACACTAAAGTAACTTCTAATTGTTTCCAGAAAAGTAACTTAGCTTTCCCTTTCCAGTAAGGCAGTTGAGACCCTGCTCTGAGACTTCCTTTCCCAGTCTCCAAAGATCAATCTGGAAAAAGAAGCATTGGCCTGGAAGAATTATAAACCACTTGACAATATTCAAGTGATTATTCTGTCTAGATTTTCCAGATTCATGTCTGGAGTAAAGGAGGAGTTAATTGAGAATTCAGTCTAAAGAGAGATGCCTCTGTCTGAAGACTTTAAAAAGCTAGATTTGCTTACCTTAATTATGCTATTTTCTCATTAGTAGATGCTTGTGCAGTGGGCCAATGCTTTGCTTTTCTTCTGCAGCTTGGCAACAAATACCGTGGTGCAGACATACAATGCTGGCCGTCCTGTCTGGAGCTGCTGCTGGTGTCTGGACGATACAAACTACATCTACGCTGGATTGGTCAATGGCTCTATCATGATATATGATTTGAGAGACACTAACTCTCATGTCCAGGAACTAGTCCCTCAGAAGTCCAGGTACGGCATAAGGATTTTTTCATTCTGCTCAGCTTTGCTAATATACATTAAGCTAAACATAGCTTATTTCATAAATCACACAGCAATTATAATAGTTTAAAATTATAATCATAGAATGATTTAGGTTAGAAGGGTCCTTGAAGATCGTCTCGTTCCAACCCCCCTGCCCTGGGCAGGGACACCTCCCACCAGCCCAGGTTGCTCCAAGCCCCGTCCAACCTGGCCTTGAACACCTCCAGGGATGGGGCAGCCACAGCTTCTCGGGGCCACTGTCTCACCACCCTCACAGTGAAAAATTTCCTCCTAATATCAAATCTAAATCTATCTTCTTCCATAATAATAATAGTTTAAAATGCTTCATGTGAATCCAGCACAGATGTAAGAAGTCTCTCATAAGGTTACATGGTATAACTTAGTAGGAGTGCTTGGCACCTGCATATTTTTAAGGCACACAGTGGTCAGAAATGGACCCACTGGTGCAGCCTAAGCAGGAGAACTGAATTTTGTTTTGGAGCTGGGTTTAGTATTTAATTTGGAAAGGACAAATTACAAAGAGCTGTGAGATGCTGGTACCTCCATCTCTTCTACTCGGGGAACCAAATGCTGATTTACACGCATCTGATGTGGGCTGTCTGATGCTTCTTTAAAACATGAGGCTGAGCAGTTAAGTTGGATTTCATTTATTCTCGACAAACCCCTCGGGGTTCCTTCCTTGAAGGACCATTTTGTAGCCTGTTTAGGCCCTTTTTGTGCAATGTGGTTGGAGAGAGGTGAGGCGGAACGCCTGCATGGCTGCAGCTGGCAGTGCTGACTTTTGCCGATCACGCTTTCAGGTGCCCCATGGTATCGTTGTCCTATCTGCCCCGCATGGCCTCCGCGTCACTGCCTTACGGTGGAATACTAGCTGGGACCTTGGAAGGAGCCTGCTTTTGGGAACAGAAAGCTGGCAACTCCTACCGGCCTCATCACCTGCCACTGGAACCTGGAGGATGCATCGATATTCAAACGGAGGTCACCACTCGGCACTGCCTCGCCACGTACAGGCCCAGTACGTAACGGCATGCACGTGCAATGCGCTGTTCATTGCTGCTCTCCCTGCTGTTCGTTGAGTTCGACAGCAGCTCTGGTGCTGAGGGCACAGCATAAATGTAGCACCTGCCCCAGCCAGAGCAATAGGCATCTGCATGTAGATAAGAATTGGGTGAAGACAAAAGGAGGCAGCTGTGGGGTGGTGTCGCTTGTATTCCTACAGTTAAAACTAGTCTGCAATTAAATTTTCCAAAGTTTACCTTTTTTATTTCTGCCGTGCAGGTAAAAATAACCCATGTGTGCGTTGCGTGATGATGGAACTGACTTGCAGCCCACAGACAGAGGCCTCTGAAGATGTGGTGTGTTCTTCTAACCCAGTCCAGACTTTCAGCGCTGGGCCCACCTGCAAGCTGCTGACCAAGAACGCCATTTTTCAGAGCCCGGAGGAGGATGGCAGCGTCTTTGTGTGTGCTGGCGATGAGGCATCTAATTCTGCCCTGGTATATCCCGTTCCTTTCAGCGTGGTGGTGGGTTTTATTGCAGTTCTTAGGAGAGGAGCCTTATCAGTCACAGCATCAGTGTGTTTTGGTGGGCATTGTCTTGTCACGCACGTTACCCTGTGCAGGTTGGTCTGTTGTACTTGCTGCAGCAGGTGTAACTTTCTGATAGCGTGGGACACCCAATATTGGCCAAAGCCTGTTGTCCACATCCATTGAGAGGAATGCAGGCAGCGAGCCCTTGTTGTCCACCAGAGGAATGCATTTGGGTGCACTGGCCCAACTGGGCACTAACTGGTGTAACAGAGACTTGGTGGGACAGCTGATGTGGTAAGTGCAGTGAGGGATGGATGCAGGCTCTTCAGGAATGCCAGGGAAGATGAGGAGAAGGGTTGCCTTTGTATGAAAAAGCAGCTCAGATGCAGAGGGTGGACAACAGGCTGCATGAGAGCTCACGAGGCGGGGTCAGAGGAGAGGGCAGTCAGGGTGACATTGTGCTGCGAGTCTGTTAGAGACCATCTGAGCAGGGGGTGAAAGTAGAGGGAGGGTCTTGTAAGTAGCTTGAGGAAAGTCTTCTCTCTCTCAAGAGAGAGCGAGTGAGCGTGAGATCTGTTTTGGATGGGAGGGGAGGATGCTGCAGCGTTTGACCTTGTCTGTCCCACAGCTATGGGATGCTGGCAGTGGCTCCTTGCTGCAGAAGCTGCAGGCTGACCTGCCCGTGCTGGATATCTGCCCCCTGGAAGTGAACCAAACCCACCTCCTGGCTACCCTGACAGAGAAGATGGTGAAGATCTACAAGTGGCAGTGAGAGTGGTCCCCACGCCTGCCACAGAGAGGCTTTCCAAATACGCTGCTGATTAACCCTACGCAACTGCTCAGTCCCAGGCCCCGCTGTCCTGTGCATGCTGCTTACAGGCGACAGGAACCGCTGCAGCACCTTTCTGGCAGTAGGCAGGAACTGGGACGCATTGGTGCCTGGAGCATTTCCCTTCTTCCTCCATCTTCCTTTTTAAGTCTGCCCTTATTTCTTCTTTGGTCAATTTTCTTCAGTCAAACTCCATGAGCTGCCTCAGCACAGCAATACTTGGACTGTCTCCAGGATGTGTTGCTGCGCTTTTTTTTTTTTCCCCAGTGTGAATACAGCACAGGGACTTGCAAATCTCTTCTACGAATCAACAAAATAAGAGGAACTCGAAGACCCAAGACTCCCACTCCACTTCCTTGTGGATAGTCCCGCTGTGATGAAAAGGTGGCGATATTGGCACCTCGCTAGCGTGGCTGATACTCGGTGTAAAAGCAAGTTCACTGCTTTGGAGAACGTACTCCCATGTTCTTTTGAAGGTCTAGGGTCAGTTGGCAGTTACTGCCTGGTGAGGACAGACCCTGGTTTGTGGCCATGGAGGGAACAGGCTTGGAAAATCTACAGAGAACCTGTTTTCTTTTGTGGCTTTTTTCTATGAGCGTATACTTTGCACTGTAATTCCTTAATTCTCTGCCCCCGTTCCTTTCCCCTTCTCTCTTCCCTGCTTCACCCGCAAGCAAACTTGCACAGTTTGGTTGTGGAAAATGAAACTAGAGAAGTACAGGCAAAGAGGAGGAGATGGTTCTTGTACTGTTCGCTGCTGCAGTCCATGATGTCCACCCTTAAAGACGGCAATGTACTGAAACAGCCAGTACTTTGGAAAAGAATGCTGGCTGCTTTTTTTTAGTTGGGTTTTTTTTCCCCTTTGAGGAACTGGTGGAAACTCGGGGATTTCATCAGCTTGCTTCCACTGACCTTTTGCCTGCCTTAAATGATATTTGCCGGCTCACTGGCCGGTCACAGCCAGCCGCCAGTTGTATTTGTGTGCAAGTGTGCCGCAGACTCGCTGGTTTACGTAGATCTGAGCCCATCGGGTGGGATCACAGCTCAGGGGACGTGCGCTGGCCAGGTGTGGTGGGCCCCGAGCCCACAAATATGCTGAGGGGGGTGAGAACGTTTATCTCTAGGTCAGATCATGAAAGAGGACTTAGTTTCATTTTCTGTTGAACGAAAGCAAGCTTGCCAAGGATGTTGGAAGCTGGGAGACGAGTTCCTTGTGCTGGAAACACATCCCTCGGCACGCCTCTGCCTCTGGCCGTGGTAAGCAGCATCTGTCCTGTTGGGATTGAGTGTGCCACCACCTAAACCGCCAGAACAATTTTATTTTTCTGAAGTCCGGGGCTTGCACAGTATGATCCTGTTCATGTCTTACCTCTTAAAAATGAGATTGAAATGATCTCTGCCTAACTTTATATTTTTTCTGTATAGTATTTTGTTCTTATATTTTTATATCAGTAAAAATAAAGGGTTTATCGTTACCAAATATAACTGCTGCTGCCGTACTTTAAAAATACGTGTCGGTGATACACACTGCCTATCTTATGAAGCATCCCCGTACGCAGGTAAGGTTTCTCATGCTCTGTGTTATTTCCAAGTCACACTTGGATTCAAACTGAAATAACAGAGGTTTTTAGTGAACCAAGAGACCACACTGAACCGCGCTGCTCTGAGCAGGTGAGTGGAGAGGAGAGGCTCGAGCAAATTCAGGGTGTGCACCTGCGACATCCTCTTAACTGGAAATAAACTCACTGACATGAGACTTTTTGGCATTTTAGCGATGATCAGGAATAAAGGGTTAGTAGAAAGAAGAACATTGTGAGAAGGTGTCCGGTAACGCCAGCTGAAACCAGAAGGAGCGGGGCTGTTCTCTGCCAACTCAGCGCAATGAGCTGCGTGTTCTCGGCCATTCTAAGGCATCGTTTATGCTTGGTCAACTTCAACCTCGTCCTCCCACAAGAAATCTGAAAAATTTTAAACATGTACAGAAAAAGGAATTATTAAAAGGCCTGTCAGCTCTTGATTTTCTAGGGAGCGTTTGTTTTCTACTTTATACCGCCCTACAGGTACAAACTTAAATGCTATTAAAATAATAATGGAAGATGACACTTTCATGTTCTCTCAGTTTTCAAATCCAGAATTTAAGAAAACTTTTGATTTGAGATGTGAAGAACCTTGTAACATTGCCCTAGTCGCAGGTTTGCAGCAGGCTCTGGGAAAGAGCACCTAAATTGTGTGCGGAAAGCCATCAGCATTTGAGGACTGATAAAAGGTCAAACGTGTTAATTAAATATTTGCTCATCTCTGTCTGGAGTCAAAGGGGCAGATTCTGGGATGGAAGAAAAGAAAAAAAAATCAGTGTCTCTGCACGATGCAGGGCAGCTGTCATTAGAGGCTGAGCTGTTTCACTGGTGTTTTAGGCAATAAGCCACTATGTGGCTATTTCTGCCTCTGTCTCCGGGAAGATTTTGTTATCATGGAGCAGGGCGGCCCCTCAGCAATTCCTGGAGTAAATCTGATGTGAGGCGATAGGTAAAGCCGGGCACCGCTGCGCTGCTTCCTGCAGACCGGGCCTCGCTCTTAGCTGGGCACAGGCATTTTTTTTAATTTTTCTTTTTTTTTTTTTCCCCCTCCAGACTGTTACGAGGGAGCACCTTTTCTAATTTTTATTCTCGCAAAAAAACAGGCCTTAAGGGACAGCATTGGCCGGAGCTGGCTGCGGTGGCAGCTTGGCAGGAAACCTGGGGGCTGCGCCCGCACCCAACACAATCCAGCCTGCGCAGCACCCCTTTGCCTTTTAGCTGTCGCTTTGTAGCGACTCCGGGGTGAGACTGCGATAAAAATAATCAAAAATGTTGCAGATAACAAAAGGTAGTGCTGAAAAAGCGTGAGCGAAGAAGCGAGCACAGTGCACGCAAGGTAGGACCTGCCAGCGCTTCCCTTGGCTCTGGCTGCGCTTGCCGCTTCCCGGAGGGCAGAAAAACAGCTATTTTATGTGTCCCGAACCAAATTGGATTAAAACCAGGCAATGCAGCAAGTGAAACAAGCGGCTTGATCTGAACCTTGTTATACTGAGGTAGCCGGAGCATCCCAGTGGGATTTCGTTTAGTTCTCCTGCTTGGTTTGCAAGGAGACGTGGCAAAATTTTCTGCTAATGTAGATTAGCAGATTTTTCTACCAAGGCAGTAAATCCCTTAACGGACCTGACTTTCTGCTGGTTTATGAAGGTGAGAGAATATGAGGAAGAGGAGAGGGAGGAAACAAAGGAACGAGCAAGCAAAAACTAGTTTTCTGTTGGGTTTGATGTGCGTTGAATGCCAGAACTAGTAAATGGGGAAGGAACAGCTTTCCCTGCCCAGAGAGCTGGGGAGAAAAGGGCAATGTCTGCCCTGCTGGGATGGCACTTTTGGCTTTCTATTAGCAAATCTGCAGTAAAGGTTTTTCCCAGCTAAAATGTGAATTAGTTGAGTGCTCAGACAGCCTTTGGGTCTAGCGGCATTCCTAAATGTTGCAGAGTTGCCCACAAAATTGAGCAGAGGGGGTCGCAGCACCTTGGCTGCCCCTCCGCCGAGCTGCTGCCCTCCCCTGCGAGCGCTCAGCCTGCCAAGTCAAGCCTGTCGGCGTAAACAGCCCCCCTGAGTTAAGATAACAATATTTATCATTGTTTATTTGCTTTTGAGATAGTTAAAGGTAATGCTGAGAAGGCAGAAAGGCCTTGTGCTCGTGTTACTGCTCTCTGCTAAAGAAGATGGGCTGCGCTGGGATGAGCCGCGGGTGCCCGCAGGAACCCCATGCTCCGGTACAGGGGAGGGGTTCATCGATAACATCTTGGAGCCGCAGCAGCGTTTTGAGAACACCAAGGGGATGCGGGATGTTGCTCGTGTCCCATCTCTTGCAAAATAGCCCAAAAAAAAAAAAAAAGGAGTTTGGGGAGCTATGCCCTAAAATGTTTATCTAATCCTTGGGACAAATTTAGCTGGACCCTGTCCAGCCTGTGCTGGTCAAGAGGAAAACATGTCTCAAACTAATTTTGGTGATTATCCCACCCAGCGAAGCGTGATTAACTTGAGGGTCCAGGGGGTTTAGTCTGGCATCAAGTCCAATTTGGCGTTTCCGCTAGTGGCAGAGGTGGCGGAAGGGGGAGCGAGCCCCCCTGCGCTTCAGACGACGTCAAGCTGGGAGCAGCACCGAGTGCTCGGGAAGGCAGAAGCCGGATTGGGAAAGAATTGTGGCAGGTTGGAGGAAAGGTTGGAAAATTGCCCCTTTTTTTTTTTTTTTTTTTTTTTTTTTTTTTTTTTTTTT
>RSEF01000011.1:1787160-1842048 GCA_003993805.1 Himantopus leucocephalus | reverse complement strand
TTTTGTAAAGGTAGGTGGTAACTGCAACACAGAGTTGCATAAATACGGGGGGCAACAGGCTCCGCAGGAATGACCTGGGTCTTCCGATACTTCGTGAAACAAAGATGCGTCAACAGTGTCGCTCTCTTGTGAAAAACACAAATGTCACGTTGGGCTGCATGAAGAGTTGTGCGTAAGAGGCAGGACGCTCCCCTTGCGCTTGACACTCACCAGGTTATAGCTGGAATATTGTCTCCTGTTTGTCCACAGCTTCCTCAGAAGCTAAATACAGCCGTGGCCCTCTGGTTACTTCCTAACACGGATGATCAGTGGTGCTGCAGGACTTGGATCTATGAGAAAAGCTGAAACAAAGCGGGGCTGAACCTGTGCATGTCATGCAAATAAAACAGGAGATACCAGGGTAGTGTTACTGCCTCAGCCATCAAGAAAAAGCGCTGAATGGTAGTGGTAACGAAGCACCCTACTAGGTTCTCTGCACCAGCATTTGTTGGTGGAGATGATCATCAGTTGGGAAAGGCAGCGCTGTAGTTTTGGGGGACTCTTGGCACTGGAGGGAGGCAGCGGAGCCAGTCTGTGTGCAAGGGAGAGGGCCTCAGCGGGCTGCGTGGAGACTGAGCAGAGATTCGGAGCAGTGCCCATGGCCCCATGGGAGAGAGTGGTCTGTATCCAATTAAAAATTGGAGCAGCTCCTCTGCATGGACCAGGGAAGAGCTTTTCTTTTCCCTTAGGCGGTGAGCCGGAGGGTGAAGATACTGCTGGGAAGGAGCGAGAGGCGTCCCAGCAGCTCAGCCCACCCCTGCCTCGCTCTGCGAAGCTGGGGGCTATATAAATGGGTTTTATTGCTTGAAGCGGCGAGATTAAATGTGCTGCCCGCTACAAAAGCAGACGGCTGCAAGCACTTAATGCAGCACCCAGTGTCTAAGCGCCTTGCTGGTAAAACGCTTAAAATGTGGCAATAAGGCACCGAGCTGGTGCGGAGGGAGAGGGGCCGCAGTTGCAATGAGCCACTGGGGTTATTGCACAGGCAGAGATGTCGCTACGAGCAAAGAAATACCTCTTCCTTCTTTGATGTGCTGCATGGACACGGTGAGCGTAGGGCTCTTTATGAAATACTTATTTAATGGCAGGTTATGCTGGGTGTTAAAATCCAAGGTTGGGAGGAGGTTTCCCACAAGCACGGGATGCTCAGCAGAAGGACGTGGGCTGCCGCCGCTTCTCAAAAAGCGAGTGTCCGGAGAGCTCCCAAGGGTGTGGGAAGGAGAAGAGAGCCATAACCCAGCTCCCCTCTGTCCTCATCCCGCGACGGATGGAGGAGCGGAGCCAGCTCTTGTGCTGGGCCAGCTCTTCAAATAAGTTCCACTAAGCCAACTGGGCTGCCAAGCATGGCTGGATTTCGCTGGCTTTTGTTTTTAAGTGTTCCCAGCTGCGCAGCCCCGGGTGCCAGCACAAAGCCACTTTCCCGAGTGCTGTGTCCCAGCATGACACTCGAACGCACGAAGTGCGGGGACTTTGCCAGCTGACCCTGCCTTCCCACTCCTGCCCTCGTCTCCACCTGGACGAGGCGGCTGCAGGTTGGTGGTCACAGGGGGCTCTGGTTTGCTCTGGTAGCTCCTGGTGTGGGTAAGACGGCTGGTGGCATCCCCAGAAGAAGGGCTTTGCCCAGGCAGGACGTGGCAGCCTGGGGCAAAAAGGGAGCAGCCCTACAGCTCAGCTTCACCCCAGTGCACCGAGCCATGGCATCCAGGCAAAAGCTTCTGACTTTGGACCAATGCTGGGAAAACTGTTCCTGGAGTCAACCAGGCAGTGGAATTGAGATGGGATTCTCCCCATCCCCCGTTTCCATCTGCTGTTGGAAGCAACGCTGAGGTTTTGGGGCAAATCCATCCCGGGAGGGTGCTGTGAGCTGGCCTGGTGAGATCCTGCTGCTGGGAGACTCTGAGGGCGCCTGAAAAGCTGTGGTTGCTGGGCTGGTGGAGGACCTGTGTTCCACCGCTGCCGCCAACCCAACACCCAGACAGGTATTTTGTTACTGTGAAATTCAGAGGTCTGGCTGCCGGGGCGGAGGGGGCTGCGGCACTACCAAAACACTGCTCCAGCAGAGGCTGTGTGGTTGCAGACACCGCTTCTAGATGATCCGTCACCAAATTCAGCATCCAACTCCCCCTTATTGCCCTCGGAGGAACTTGTAGATCCCATCTACAACGGGATCAGCCATTGTAGATCCTGCCTGGGGGACAACATCACGTTTACGGGAGTGCCCGTTTCTCTTCATCCCCACGAAGAAAGCCCGGAGCCGCGATCGAGCATGACACGCCAAATCCCAGCCCCGAAACAGAGGGTTCTGCACTGAAAGGGCAGGAGGGGCAGCCAACCCACCAAACCCTAAAACGAGCAGTCTCGTGGCACCCCCAAAATGTGATTTTTTTTCTGCCCTTTTTCAGCTGCCTGCTCCCTGGAGGCTACCCCAGGGCTGGGCTACCCTGACCTCTGAGCCCTTGCCCATGAGTTTTATTCAAGGTTTCTGCGTTTTTTTGAGCATCTATTCAGTATTTTTTCTTCATTGTTCTGTACGTGGCCCCAGGTTTTCTGTTAGTCCATCCTTTCTCTCAGCACCATTTCCTCACGGCCTTTCCTACGCCCTCCATCACTGGGGCAGCCAAGAGCTTCTCAGGCTTTTAACGACTTCTCCCCAACGCCCCTCTGAGGAGGACGGCGCTGTGGGCTCTGTTTCATGGGCGGGAACTGAGAGATTTTGGGAAAAAAATTGGCCACGGCTGCTGGAGGCCCACTGTGGGAGGCGTGGGCCCAGGCCGCATACCAGAGGCGCGAGTGTGCTGGGGGCATGGCTCCTCCTGTCCCCTGCACCTGTCCTGCGTGGCTGACGGCCTCCGAGGGCCACTGTGGGGCTGTGATGCTGGGTAAGGGCCATAATGGTGGCCGTGGCCCGTGAGGGAGGCTGGGGGCTATAATGGCGCCGGGCGCCATAATGGCGCCTCCACCTCTTGAGGAGACGAGGGGCGGGGCGGAGCCGACGGAGGCGGGGCCAGGATAAACCACGCCCATTCTGGGGCGTGGTCCCACGGGGGCGCGGCGCGGTGACGTCAGCCGGCGCGCTGATTTGCATACGGCGTGCGTGCCGCTAGGTGGGCGGGCGGCCGCGCCGGAGGTGGCGGATCCAAGATGGCGCCGTGCGGACGTGTCCGGAGCCGCTGCCCGGGCCCGGCGCTCCTTCTGCTCCTGACGCTGGCGGCGCGGCCGGTGGCGAGCGGCCTTCCTCCCGCCGGCCCAGCCGCTGGCGGCAACCAGCCCTTAGCGGCGCAAGCGGTGGGGCCAGGCGCGGCGGGGCCGCGGGTTCCCCGCGGCGGCGGCGGCTCGGGCAGCGGGTGGAAGCTGTCGGAGGAGGCGGTGTGCCGGGAGGACGTGGTGCGGCTCTGCTCCAAGCACAGCTGGGCTAACAACCTCGCCGTCCTCGAGTGCCTGCAGGACGTTCGTGAGGTGAGGGCCGAGCGCCGGGCTGGGCCGGGCCGGGCCTACCCGCGGCGGCGAACAAAGAGCGGGGCTCCGCGCCGCCCCGCCACTGAGCGAGCGCGGCCCGCGCCTCCCGCCCTTATTTACCTCAGGATTTTGGTTTTAAAAAGCGGGGCTTGCCTGCAGGCCGGCGCCGGCCGCGCTTCCCGCCTTGCGCCCCCGCCGCTGTGGTGGCTTCGTGTGAGGTGTGGGGGGGGCGGGACGGTGAGGGCAGGGGGCACCCTTCTTTATTGGCACCCCTGGGCGCTGCGCTGCCGCCCTGGCAGCGCCCTCCTGGGAGGGAGAGGGCTCGGCGGGGTGGTTTTGTTTTGGTTTTGGTGCCTTTATAAGGGTTATCCGGCTTTCAGAGGTCTGGAGAGAGCCCTGCCCGTGTAGTGGTGAGGAAAGGTGCCTGGCTGGTAGCGACCTGAGGAGATTATTATTTATTTTTCTTCAGGTTCAGAGTCCTACCTTTGCGTAGAGCTCGGCTGCAGAGGTGGTTGGTTTCCAATGCTTGTTTGTGCACGTATCAAACTAGATACACGGTCTTTATACTTGGCTTAGTTCATGCAGGGAGGTTGGCTGGGCAGTCTGTTGTTCCCAAACATCAGCCGTGAGTGGTTTAAGTCTTAACTTAAGAAAAAAAAAATGAGTTGCCACCTCAGGGTCTTTTCTAGCTTCGTGCTTTCATTCATTCCTTGGTGGTTTGTGCTCAGTTTGAAGGAGGGGGAAGCGTCTTTGAGCTGATTTGGTGTCGAGGTCTGTGTAGTTGTTGGTTTCTGTGCTCTGAAGTCCAGGAACGGCCGGCTGGGTCAGTTTTAATGGTGTTTTATCAAGTGGAAATGCAGTCAGGAAAAACCTGTGCTCGTTTCTTATCCGTCATTGCAGAGACAGCAGATGGCAGTGACTTAATGGTTACTCTCATCAAGGGGAGTCTTGAACCTATAACGGTCAGTGATTACTTCCTTGCTTAAAATCCAAAAATAATACATATTTATATCAGGCTTCATGTTTTGGGGAGGTAGTTTAGTAAGACTCTCATGGCAGACTTCTTAAATGAGTCCTGATGCAGCATCTATCACAGTTATAAAATGCTCTGATACTTGCTTTATGAATAACTTGTCCCTTACTTGTTCTTCTGTCTGCTTGAGAGCTTTCGGACCCCCTGATAAGGAGGCACCCTGTCTGAGACGATCTGGGAAGCTGCGCTTTCAGGAGGTGGCTCACAAGCTACCAGCCTGCCAAAAAGGCAAGCTCTTGTTGTTCTTTTCTTTCCAGTTGTGTGGCCCCTCCCTTCTCTTTTCATAGTTCCAGTGTTTATTGGTTTTCTGCCATTTTAAGTGAAGTGGACCTTTTTATCATCTAGTTTATCAGCTTTCTGCTGGAATAGTTTTGTCATTTTACTTCGTGAGGCGGGCTCGCAGAGGGGGGGTGAATGCAGGGCTAGGGCACAGGAGTGTGCAGGGAGAACCGGAAGATGAAGGGATGCCTTTCATCACGCTTTATTTTCAGCAAGTACGAGCCCTGATGTTGGTTCTGCCTATCTCATGAAAACTCCACTCTCTTTTGAATGTTAGGTCTTTCTTGTTCTCCTCTTCAAAGCCAGCCTTGTCGGTAGTTTGCTGGCTGCTGGTCTTGTCTAGCTGTAGTGCTGTCTGATATCCTGTGCTGAAGGTGAACCTTTTCCTGGAGTGACATCCCGGGCATCGATAGGACATCTCGGGGTTGCTCTGGATTGAGTTTTCTCTCCAAAGGTGCCCGCCTGCAGCCTTGTCCTTATTTGTCTGTCAGCCTGTAAAGAACCCTGTCAGCTGGTCTTAGACTCAACAGTTTGTCTGCCGTAACGCAGATTTGATGGGCTGTATCTTGACATAAAAATGACTTCCCAGAGTGCTGCTCTGAGAAATTAATTAAAATAACTGACTTCTGTGTGTCCCTACTGTTTAACTCTTGATATTTTGGCTCTGAGTAAAAGTTGTGAGTTGTAAACATTGGGTGGCACGTAGGGTGATAGCGAACAGGGTCAGATGTTGTCTCAAGGTTTTTCCTTTGCATTGGAGGCAACAGCAGAGGAAATAAGTGACATACTGGCTGTTACTGTTGATATAACTTTTAATTTTGACCTTAGAGCATCTGACAACTTGTTTGGACAATACCAGAAAAGTGACAATTACAATTTAAAATGGATGGGGAACTAGTCTAAGTCATACAAGCCCATTAAAAAGAAGTTGGACTATAGTAAACGGAGGATTTGGGGGAGTTGCTGTGTGTGTGATAGCATCAGTGAGGACGGTATTTGGACACTGCTTTGCTACAAGCAGCAGATAAGAGTTTTAGATGTAATTAAGGCTGCTTCTGCAGCCTTTTTTCCATAGGTATTTAAGATGATCTTATTTTTCTCATAAGAAATATTCCTCTAAAGTGGAAAAACTTTCAATTTGAAACCAGGAGCCTTACTAAGAGCTGTTAAGATTATCAGTTGATTTTTTTTTTTTCTTAGTAGGATACGGAAAACCTAGGACACTTTTAAGTTTGAATGATCAGGGGAGACAACTACTTGAAAGCTTTCCTTTGAGTCCATAAACTGTAGAGGAAAGACAAGATGTGCTTGTTTTGTTAGCCAGTGTGCATGCAATCACATTATTTCAGTACCTGCTGATTTGTTACCATGCATGTTCTTAAAGTAAGTCCTGCCGTGTTTTTGCTGGGTCTAAAGAACAGGAGTGTTTTGACTGGTACAGCAGCCTGTCTTGTGAGGTGAATGTTGAAAGAAGCCTTTTAACACAAATATTCATCAAGGAATAGTTTGAAACAAGAGAAAACAGTAAAAAAAAAAAAAAAAAAAAAAAACCAAACAAAAAAACACCAAATTTTGAAACACTAAATTTTAAAGTTCTGGTTTTGAGAGGTTACTTGTAGACTGTCAATATAAAGTATTATCGACATGGGTAGTTAAGCACTGCATACTTTTAGAATTCGCTTTTAAAAAAAAATCAGACCCCCAGACTGATATCAAATACTTTAACACTGATTTTCCCTCAAGTCAATGAAATGCTTCATTAACATAGTGCAGAGTCTGCTTCTGCAGGTGCAGAGCTCTTCTGAAAGATAGAAATCAAGGTGCAATCATGCTTTTCTGCTTTCCTTTTGTCGTAGGAGAATGGGAGTGGTGCTCCTTAATTGGAGGAGGTAGTGGTCAGAGCTAGTCAGCTTAGACATATTCAGAAAATAGAATCGAACACATGTTTTGGTGCATTTTCCAGATGAATTAATTTCCTTCTAGTTAAAATTATTTGTGCACTAGATACATTACTATTTTGAGTCACTTGAATTTTGTCATCAATGTTTTAATTGTTATCCAAAAAACTTTATGCCAAGATATAAAAAGAGTAGAATAGGGTGGTGTATGCTTCTGTTTTTCAGAAATGTGTTTTTAAAGTGCTTTTTTCTGAAACGATTCTGGTTGCTAGCCTGTTTCTAGAGAGACTTCAGAGTGTGCATTTCACTCAACATAGACTGCAGCCTTTAATCCCTTTTTTATGGGTTGCCTGTTAAACTAATTTTCATGGTGGTTACGGTATAAATAAACCCATGAAATATTAATATATTTGCTAGGTAAAAATTTTTGCATGTTTAATGATGATTTGCATGTAAAGCATGACCGAGTTGTTGAATTTGAGGTAGGAAACATTAACAAGTATGAAAATAGCCTAACCAGTGTAGCTCTCTTTTCTGGCTTATTAGTGAGCATAATTTTATTGTTAAAACATACCTTAGGTTTGATTAATCAGTGAATTAACTTGATGTCATAATTGTTGAGCTTTACTTGCATTGCATTTGTAAAGACTATGTACTATTTAAGGCATTGTATCCATCTACATAACGCTAATGCATTATAGGCTAAATAATTTTTCTGGGTTCAAATGGCCCTGGTTAAATTGGGATTAGAGATCAAAGTTTTGGCCTCCCACTACTTTCTTCATCCTGAATGGTTCCGTTTCTTTGGCAGCACCTTTATGGCAGGGACGGTATAATTCAGCCTGAATGCTCTGCTCGCTGGGAAGAATAAGTCTCTCTTAATGTTGAGGGTTGGCTTAAGAACAAATCTAGTTAATCTTAAAAGCTGTGTATTTTAAGAATAGAAGTTTTCCCGTTATTTCAGATGCATAGTCAGTGTAAAAGGACAGAAAATTCATTTGATGTGACTTACAGACTAGGAAGCGTCTTAATGTTTGGTGGATTGGAACTGGCACGTTTCTTCCATATAAATGTTTTATTCCTTACTCTGTATGTACCTGAGCTCCTTAAGTGGTCTGATAAAATAGTGCCAGTGAAAGTACCTAAGTTTAAAAATTGTAGATGGAAAAGAGAAACCAGACAATAATGCATGCTTGGAGTCTTCATCTCTTTCGGTAATACTGTAGTTGTAGGAAAAGTCGTGTGCATTCAGTCCCTGTGTTTGTTCTTGAGTTTTTCTACCTTCTTGGTAAAGGGATTGGAAATCTGAAGGCCTCCTTGAAGTTTTTTGTTTGCACAGAGGTATGTAAGTGTATCTGTTACAGTAGCTCCATTTATTTTAATTTTTTCCTCTTTTTATCTCTGTAATTTATTGAGTTGAAGGCCAAAGGTTTTGTTTTGACTCCGCATGCGACATTATCTCATATTTGAGCACGTACGGGTGTTATTTCCGTCTCTCGCAGCTTTCCCATGCACAAGTGGAGGCTGGCATTTGAAGTCCCTTTTTTTGAGATGTCTGGGCTGTGGCAGCAAATGACTGTTTACCTGTCCAGAGCTGTAAGTAATTGAGGGCTGTGGATTAAACATAGCACAGGGGTGGGCTAGTTTTTAGGAAATGCAGATAGTGAAGACACTGTTTACTGACTTGCCCATCTCCTTCAGTGTTTATAGTTTGTTTTTGTCCCATGAAGCCTCTAGACGTTCTCCCTGTGAGGTCTCTTGAATGGGAACTGCCTGTTTCTCAGGGTGGTAAGTACGTAGGTGTGGGATGGAGGCAGTTCTGGTTCTCCAATCATTACTATTGCAAAGGAGTAGGCAGTTAGTATTCTGCTGATGCTCTTACGGTGCCTACAGCATTATTATCTGGTTCAGATACCAACACGCCAAGGGATTTGTTTTTTTAAAGGCAATGATCAGAAACCTGGAAAATGTACCTTAAGCCTTGCCAAGGGCCTTGCTTACACCTTCCCTTTTTTCTAAGGAATATTGAACTGGTGATGATTCAAAGCCACCTGTACAGGGCACGAGAGTGCAGGAACTCTTACATCCTTAAGGGAAAATAAAAAAAAAGGAGAATTCTTACCCATAGTTGAAGTTGAGCTAACTTAAAGTAAAAATGTGTAGCAGTTTTAAGAGATTGAGTTCATTATTGGGCTGTAACCGGATGCTAGACTCCATAAGAGTTGAACACCATGCATCTGTGTTAGAAATTTCCAGATACCATTCTGTCTCAAACTGAATTTAACGAAGAATTTACTGTGGTTTGTGGTAGATGCACATTAATTTGAATGGTCAAGACTGGTCCCTCCTGCTTCTAAAATTTATAAAATGGAAGATGGCTCTATATCAGAGTCAATGGAAGGGAATGGTTGGAACTAGGAGGAAGGGACTGAGGTGATAAAGTTTTGAAAAAACCCATATAAGCCACTGTCCTGGATTGAGGCAGTTAGAAGAGGCCTATCTAAGAAGCAAAGTTACTGAACAAAATTCGTCCTGTTTCACCTCAAACCAGGACAGCAACAACGAAAGAAAACGATGGAGACAAGGCTCTCTGAAGCTTTTTTCCTGAGGCTTAGCTTCTTAGCTGAGATTAGCCGTATTTTTGTTCTGAAGTTCTTGTTTTTCCTTGTGTTCAGATGGTGTAAGCCCAATTTCCTCCTGGCTTTTGTAGTTAAGTCTTAAAGTAAAATTCTAAATACACTTTAAAAGTCTGATTTGTGTTTGGGTTACTTACTTTGGCATCAGCTTTTGGCTTCATCTTGTGATGTAGCAGTGTTGAAAAGTACCCTTTTCATCTTCTAAAGCCATGTGTGAGCTGACTAGAGGGTAAGAGGGTCTCTCTCCTGCTAGGAACAGAGCATGAAGCACAGGTTCTTAGTTCTCCATACCCTTAGCGACAGTTGCTGCACTTCTGCTGATCCGAGAGATTTATTTTTGTGGGTTTTGGGCTGGGCTGGTTTTTCTTTTAGTTTTGTGCTGTTCTTGGCATGCTGATACTTGTGGTTGCTGGTTATATATCGTTTTGGCCGGGGATGTTTGGCTTAATAAAAGGGATTATCTTACAAGTCTGCTTCCTCTTGTGAGCTGGCACTCCTGGGCTGCCACAGCTCTGAATACCGAGGAGAAAAGGAACGGAAATACAAGGGAGAAAGTAAAGTTTGATGCAGGCTGTGCAGTCTGAGCTTGGCTCAGGATGAACTGAGAAAACTGCGTTATGCAGAGGTCCAGTTATGGGGAGGTGATTTACTGAGCCAAATAGCTGGATATATTGAAAAGCAAAGACTGGGTCAGTTGTGACAGTGGGCAGGTACAGCGAGGTGGTGTTTCCCCCACTTATGTCCTTCCCTCCCTCATGCTGGGGGAAAGGAGAAATCTCTAGCGCTGGTACTGCTTTGGCTTGTCGTGGTTGGAGCGGCATGATTTGAGTAAAGATTATTCTAGGCAAATTATGTGCCATCTTTATATTCTAATATAGAGATAATGTCTAGATGTTCTTCATAGTGTAGCTTTCCTGCATGCGAGCACCACTTTCTTGGTGGACTTGACTTGTTTTGGTCTTTGGAATATGTACGCTTACTTTTGAAAAAGCACCGCGGTTATTCTTCCTGATAATAAACCCCAAAGAACTGGATGAATAAAAGGTCTAGGTAATTGCCTTTTTATTTGAAATCTTGCCTCAAAGTAGTTTTTTGATCTTCTGACTAATCTGGTTTTAAGGTCTGTGAAGTTGGTTGCTATGGTATTAAAAAATTTCAGTTCTGTTAGCTGATCATTTTTTGTCGTCATGCGATGCTTTTGTTTTTTGGATGTTTAGCTTTTCAATATCTGTAGCACTGGTGAGGAGCAGAGATTCTTCCCTTCCCCAGGTACCACCTTGTAGCATAATCGGAACCGCTCATCGTCAAGCCAGTGGATGAAAACCCATACTGTTCTACTCCTGAGCAGAGGTGGCATTCATAAAGGCTGTGTGTCTGAACGTCTGCAGCGCCGAGCTGAGGAGTTTCCTTCAGCAGTTAGAGAATTGTCTCTTTTCTCCACGCTGTCTTTTTGGGAGTGTGGTGCCTGACTTTATTTCTCTTTTTTTCTCCTTTGGAGAAGTGTATCTTGTAGCTCTTACAGCTTTGCAAGCTTAGATTTCATGTGTGTGCATTACTTGGTTGTAATGTCTAAAATTTGGCCTTAAACTGTACATTTGAGGTCTTTATTATTGTCAGTGCTGTGGCTTAAGACTAACAGTGCACATCTAGTATCTCTTTTGCCAGGTAACAACATAGGGACAAATGAACATTTATCAGGCAGGGCAGGAATGTTTATTTGCTGCATTGTTATTACTTGCATCTTTGCCTGAAACAATGCTTAAGAGCTGCTGAGGTGGCAAAAAGGTAGTATTTAATGTAGTAAGTATTTATGGTTCCTTTACATGCCTGAAGTATCTTACTCTTTTGCAGTTAGTGGTAGAACTGCGCGCTTGTGTGTCAAAAACTTCTTGTAGTTTCCTTATTTTGATGCTCAGGAGTTTTGAGGCTCTTCTAGAGAACGCAGCTGGTTGTGTTGATATAATTAAGTACTTATATGTAAAGGGGTAGGTTAATAACAAATAGCTATTCCAGCCCTGCTATGCAAAATCATTCAGGCAAATGTGCTGTCTTTTGTTTGAAAAATAATGCCTAGCTTAATCTGGTGGCAAGTTTGCTGTCTAGATCTCTTGAATCTTAGCAGGAGGCTCACCAGCTTTCATCATGCTCAGTAGTTTGCTAATTGAGACTTTCTTTTCTAGTGTCCTGTTAGTGCAGGGTAAAAATACTTTCCA
This sequence comes from Himantopus leucocephalus, assembly GCA_003993805.1. Classification (NCBI taxonomy): domain Eukaryota; kingdom Metazoa; phylum Chordata; class Aves; order Charadriiformes; family Recurvirostridae; genus Himantopus; species Himantopus leucocephalus. The sequence continues at coordinate 1,830,494 of RSEF01000011.1, read as the reverse complement.
CCAAGTGAACTGCAAAACAAACTCAGCAGAGCATGCATTCTTCTAAGTGTTGAAGTAATTGCCCTACAAAAAGTTTTGATAGAATAAAAAAAAACCAACCAAAACCTGCTTGGCTTGTAGACTTTCTGTAACAGTCTGGGCTTGATTTGAGCTGAGTCAAGTTTTGTTACACTGTTCTCGGCTGAGTTGAAATAAGATCTGGAAGAAGCTTACAGTAAGCTCTTTCAGTATCAAATTGATTTTTTTGCTTAAGTCGATGTCTGTGTGGCCTATCTATATATGTCATAAAATCAGAAAAACTAACCACCTTCAAGTAAAATCACTGCAAGCACCACAGTTGTCATGATTTACAACGTGAACTGTTCATGAGGCTGCAATGCTTCAACTGTGTTCATGGTCCTCTTTATTGTTGAATTCAGACAGGCTGGTCCAAGTCTGGTCTCCACTGATACAAGGTCCTGAGTAAATGCAGGTGGAGAGAACTGTTGACTGTGAGTTTTCTTTGTCAAGCATTTTATATTGCTATTCACGTATGACATTGTGTTGACCCTTTTGCTTTTTTTGATTGTTACTTTTGAACTGATGCTACGAGCACTGTATTTTTGGTGCTTCAGTATTTCTGAACGCGTGAGGGGTGAGATGCTGGGTCTCTCACCGTAACACAGCTATTCAAATTCATGATGACATCTGTCTTATCTTACTGAAGTCTGCAGAGTCGACTCTGGAAGCAACAAGTAGCTGATGCAGTCATTGTTGCTGCCAGTCTGCCTTTCAGTAACGTACATACATTGCAGCTAGCGTCATTAAAGAAGCGTGGAAAAGTCTTTTGAGTTGGGTGTTATAGTTGGCAACTGGAGCTGCATTCTTAATGAGTAGTGTAGAACAACATACAGGAAAATCTTTTAAGTCAGGATGGAACTGGACAAACTCAGTATGCTGTAAAGTGTGGTTTGAATAGGAGATTTATTACGACAACCTTAATGATCCGTTTTTCCTGCTTAAAACAGTGAGGTGAATTTTCTGCAACTGTTTGCTTCTCAGGCAAGGATTCAGCAGGATAACAGGTCAGTGCTTACTGGAGAGAAGTACAGGTTAGAAAATACTTAACAGCAGTTGCTGCTGGAAAATGTAGAACTGTTTGAGTCACTGTCTGCAGCAGGAGTCAAAGATCTTGTGAAGGTAGTAACACTGTCTATTTTTTTTAACTGAAGGCTTCCAGGCAGCGATCAGCAGCCATCTTCACTTACTTTATTCCTGATTAGCCCTATGAAGCAACAGTTGGGTTTTTTTAGAGCCAAAAAAGAAAAAGCTGAAGCACTAGTTTATGGTGTAAGTCTTCCCTGTGTTTTTATTAAGCTGAGTACTGGAATGGGAGTCCCATGGCAAATGCTTGTCCTGTCTCTAGGAATCCTGATGGTAACAGATAACATCATCTGGGAAGGTGTGGTACCAGGGAGCATACTTTTCCCTCGACTGATTCGCAGCTCTAAAGGTGCATGCTCATTCCAATGTTATTGTTAATAGCCTTAATTAGATGTATATGTGCAAAATACTAGTGGGAGCGATGGGATTCTGCGCTTTCCTTGCAGAACGCAAACAAAGCCTTGCTGTGTTTTGTATTTTTGCTTCGTGGTCCTTTACCTGTGCTTTAGCAGGCACCAAACGCACTGTGAACCACTGCTGATAATACTCGCCGCTCTGACTGCGGACGTAACAGCAGTGTATAGGGCAGACTTTCCTGGAGTAATGCGGTTCTAGCTCAGGTGCTTGGCAGTGTGGCTTGAGCTTGTCCACATCAAACCCCTTCCACGTGCTCTGAGGCTACATTGGCTTCCTTTCTACGAGCAGCTTGCTGGTAAAGCCTACATGAAGGGAAAAGCAAGCCACAAACGACAGGGTTTTTTGTTTCCCTCCCCCCCTCCAGGCATTTGCGAACTCTTCCAGCCTCCTATTGTATAAAACCATAGTCTAAACTTGTTCTGCTAAGGAGAGTGCTGATGGAATTTAAATTCTTCTCTTTGTATGTCAGTTCTTCCCAAAGTAATTTCCCCAAATACTTTCCTCCCTTGTGACATTCCAGTGAAATCCATCATGACTTTGTGATGCCCTCAAAGATTATTTAATGTGTTGTCTTGGGTTAAATTAGAATACTTGCAAAAGGCATTTTCTGAAAACTTTCTAAGAATACTGGAGAGCTCAGGTAGGCGTAGGAGAGTTGAACCTGGATTTTTCTGTTGTGTAGTTAAGAGAAGTTGGGAATCAGTGCTCCAGTCACTTCACCTGCTGATTGTTGGCTCATCCCAGGTGTGTTATCCAGCTTGTTGTCTGAAATGGCTTAGGGCCAAGGGAATGAGGCAAAAACCTTCCTATGGCTGAGAGCTGTGCATCATGAATAACTTTAATGTGGCAAGCGTGGTCTTGTCATCTTAAAGGGATCTTTGGTCTTTTAGGAGGTGGAGTTTGATCTCTGACTGTAATCACTTCATCATTACCTAGTGGGACCTCTAGTTTGGAACTGGAATTCTGTTTTGGAGATCAAAGTTTTGGCTTGGAAAGGAAAAAAAAAAGGCCCCTCTGTGAACCTAATATTGAGCCATTCAAGAAGAATGGTGAAAAAGGAAGATGTTAAAAGCAAGGTAGCAGAATAGCTTATAGCCTGTTAGATATTAAAATGTTTGAAAAGCTCTGTATATCTTCAACTTTATTGCCTCAAGTTTAAGGCAGAGTATTATTTCATATACCTTGATTGTTCTGATCTTAAATTGGGCCAGAAGAGTCTTTCCCAAGTGAACTTTTGTTCTCAGGAACCATGTAAAATAAACTTGTGGAGGCTGGCTGATATTACAATTCAGTACCTTGGGAACCATGTTGCTGAAATTACTTCTGAACAACACTTTTGGGGTCTGGCATGGCTTTCTGTAACTACTTTGTTTGTATGTTGCATGCTTTTCCTAGCATTAAAAGCTATACAATAAAGTGAATCAAGAGGTCATCTTTGAAAGGTATCTGAATTAATGCCTCAGAGCTGTCAGAACATTGCACAGGAATAAAATTTGGCCAGTACGAGTACAGTGCTGTTTGCTTCTGTATTTACAGAGCTAATTGTTTTGCCCTCTACTGTAAGTATATCAATTTGGGACCTATCCCTTGGGAGCACTATTTTGGGTACGTTTTACTACGTGCTCAGGTATCAATCCAGGACTTCAGTAGTGAGATTCCTTCTGTGTACATGGGTGAATCCAAAACCATACAGACATGCGAGCTGCATGTGTTGTCAGTAGATCAGCATCTTTATAGGAAGAGATTGGGGAAGATGGAGAATTGAACAACACAGCCACTTTCCCAGTCATGAAGCCACCTGGAAACGAAGCGAAGGATGACGACGTCACGGTTATTCTCCTCTCTGCTTCTAGAAGCTGATGTGCAGAAGCTGGGAGGATCCAGCCTCAGGCAGGCAGTGCTCTTTGCCACTGTTTCCCAGCTGGGCACTAAATTCTCCTGGGACGCTAGAGCACTAGGCTTGTGTTGAGCATCTGGGCATGTAGCCAACCTTAATAGTCAAGGTGGACACTCTTCTTGGTTTGTTTTGTTTGGTTTTTTTTTTCAATGTGGAATTTTTCATATCCCTTATCGTTCAAATGTCAAACCAAAGCTATGCTAGCCAAGCCATCTTAATTAAGTTTTTCCAGGTCAAGGTACAGCAGCTATTATTCTAGCTTGCTCTTGTGTGAAAAGTACTTGGTTTTCCTAGAAATACTGTAATATTCCATGATACTGACAAAATCGCAGAATTGGCCTGATGACAGTGAATACAGTAGCTATATATTCAAATGATTGATTTAATGGAGAAGCAAATAAGAGATTTCTATTGGAACCTCTTCTTGCATCGCATGGCATACTGCTGGGATTTTGGCAGTGGAAGCATTTAACTTGAAGCTTTGATGTTTTTTGGTTGGATGTGATAATGGTAGAAGGATGCTGCCTTTCCCTGGAAGAGGTACATGATCAGATGAATCTTCCAGAATAACAGTGACTTGGAAAGGATAGAAATCCTTTCTGTCCTGGTGTTCCAGGTAGTCACCTAAGTAAAGCACGTCTCGCATCTTGTTCGAAGGACTGCTACAGCCCTGGTGCAAGGGGGAGAAGAACTTCTTCCACGTCAGTTGCTGTTCCCGTAGTGTCACCCCCATGGATACACTCTTAATTTGTAGCCTTGTCTGGTTTTTGTCTTACTGCGTTGCTCGTATTTGTTCTTTTCCAAGTCTGACTGTCCAAGCTGAAAAAGGTACTGTAAATCTGACAGGAATCTGAGGTTGATGACATTTTGGGCTGGAGCTGTGTTGTGGTGCTGCGTCACTTTGGGAGCTGCTGGTTAAAATAACTCTGCTTTGGTTTCCTCAGCTACAGTACTTGGCAACAGTAGAATAGCGTACAGCTGAAAGCGTGGGCAAAGCAGCGAGTCTGTCTCGGTGCCATGAACAGAGGTGAGGTGTGGGGTCTTTTTTTGCTTTTCAGCGTTATGTATTCTGTAACACTTGAGCTTTGCCTGTATAATCTTGGGAATGAGTAGCTTCTCTTAATGGTGAGCAAATTGCTTATTTTTTTAAATTCAGTCTCTCAAGTGAATGAGACATAGCTATGTTTGTTCTTACTTAGATAAAAAAAAAGAACATGTTTGACATTTACTGGCAAGACTTGCTATATCAAAAGATAACCGTGCTGGGCGTAAATCCGAGTCCTTTCTTACTGTGTATTGCTAGCTCTAATCCATGGAAGGTGCTTTGTGAGAAAATATGGAAGAGTTTCGTTTGCCTGTAGCATCTCAGAGTCTTAAAAACATTGTGGGGGATTGAAATGTTGCTTCATCCTTCTTTTGGAGCAGATCTGCAACCTGTTTTAGTCCAACAGGAATTCTAGGACTACAAGAACATCGCTATGCTATTTCTGTAGCAAAATGCTTGAGGCTCTCGTCAGAGATGTGTGGTCTGGAGTAGAATATTACTGCCTTGAAGAGCTTATTTGTTCTTAGATTTGATATTCATGTGCCTGGTAAATATTTGGGGTTTGATTGCCCTAGGCAGTCATCCTTCACGAAATCTGGAACTCCTCCTTTTACTGCGACAGAGCCCCTGGGAGCAGCTGTGCAGGAGGGATGGGGTGCAGGCAGCTTGTCCTCAAATTCTCTAGGCGATGTTTCTTCGGTTTCTTGCACATGTTGATGAAGTCGCATGTAATCTGCAATGAGCCGAAGGTTTGGTCGAGAGTGTAAGAGGCTGAGATACGTGAGACTTCGGGAATATTACAATGCTTCGTCTTTCCCTTGGCTGTAGGACTGTGGACACAGTTGGGTAGTTTTATCAATGCAACTCACTGCTCGCTGTGGAGAAAAGAGTGCCCATTGAGGAAAATAAGAGATAAAAGTTACCAAAATAAGCCTCGCTCCCTGGAGAGGGAGGCCTGTGGGTCACGCTTGCGTTTGAATAACATGACATCATATAATCTGGAACAGTTTAGGATGAAGGGAGCAGGGGGACTGCACTTCTAGCCCCATGGGCTTGCTTTGTGTTCAGAGCTTGGTTGCTTGGGTTGGGTATGTGGGCTCTAAATGTAAAATAAACTTAATAGCTTTAAATCTTGGCATGTGTCAGGCTTGTTCAAGCTTAACTAACTTGAGTGCAGAACTAAGATGATGTACCTCTCTTACATGGATCTGTCATAGCTGACTACTTGTTACCTATGTGATTTGGGCCTAATTTTTTTACACGGTGTTTGAATTTTTACAAAATGCCCTAGTGAACCGAAGCTGAAACTTTCTCTCTGAAATGTTTAAGAAATTGTGAGTAATCTGTCAATGTCTTCTTTTTTTTTTTTTAAAAAAAAAAAGACTCCCCAGTTGACTTCATTTAGATTGTGTCACCTTTTACTTAGTGTTGAGGTCCCAGATGATGATTTTAGTGGGTGTTTCAAATAGCTTATGCTGTAAATGTAAATGCCATCCCTGATGAGAGGCAGTGGCTCTGCTTGTGGAATGGCGTGAAGGGGCATGTTGGCCCATCAACTGAGTAGCGAGGTCTAGAGCAGGTGGGGAATACATGCTAGAGGTACGTCAACAGCTACAGCTGAATCGCTGCCCGAGGATTCGGGATTTCCCTTTTCCCACAAGGGGAAACAGCATTACCTTGGATTTCTTTATTAACAGTCTCTTTTTCTTCTGCTTATGGAATAAGCTGGCCTGTCTGGTCACTTTCAGAAATGTTCCAACGTAACATTTTCTGGAGGTGGTCAGCTCTTCTCCTGGGAGTGATTTCTCTGGGTAAACTGATGCGTGTTCGGTACAGCTTTCAGGTACCAGATGCAGGTCTCGCACCCTAAGATCTTACTGCAGTTGATCTGCCTCATTTGTTTCCAAGCTGTTTGGTTCCAGAGCTTTTCTCTGTTTTAATGCTCCTTTTTGAAGAAGGGATCATCTCAGGGATGTATTTGGCTGGTTTGGGGGAGGAGTGGATAGCATGTGTTTCAAGTGATGGAAAATCTAGTTAGTCCTCGTTAACACTGTGCACTGTGGCATTCAGTAATGACAGTAATAGTATGGGCTAATTATATGTACATTTTGGGCTTTTCCTTTCTGAACCGAGTGTTTTGTTTGTCGTGTGTCAGGGGAAGATGATTAAAAGGTTCTAATGAACCTTTCCTGGAGGTTTTTTGTGCTTTTACAAATGCCTTGTTTGTAAGGTCAGCGTTCCCTGGAGGTTTGCATGCCTCAGACAACCCTTGAGATGTAGCTCTTGTCCCACTTTTTATGCTGTCTTTGTGATGCGTTAAAACCTCAACAGAGTACTTCAAGGGAGAACATTCTCTGAAAAGCCATGTCTCACTTTATTCTGTTGTGCTTTGATACCACTCGGATGAGTGTTTTTGGGAGAGGCTGAAGTGGGATGGTTTGCTGTCTAGGTAAGGCTGCTTCAGGCGCGCAGCTCTCTGGTAAAGAGTCTCTGAGCTGATGGGATAAAGGTGCTCTAAAAGAGCATGTTAGTGTGAGCATCCGAACATAAGGAGGTAAAACTGAGGCATGATCTTATCATTATGCGCTGCATATTATTAACATAAATCATGGTGATGGGTAATAGTTGTAGGTCTAGGCAATTGATGAAGTGAGCACCAATTTGACTCATGGAAGCAAATTAAATCCATGAGTAATAAGTTTCTAACTGTTGTCTGCTTCACTGCTAAAGGCTGCTGCTCCTGTGGCCAGGGCAGCTGAACGAAACGCGGAGCAGTTCAACAGGGAAAAAGGGTGCTGATTTTGGTGTGTTCGGCTGTGCTTAGGAGTGGCTTCGTGTATTTTAGTGGTCCCTGCTTCAGATACGCTCATCCTTGGAGATACTTGGACAGTGTCAGCTTGTCCAGGTAAAACATCGGTGGCTGAAGTTGCAAGTCAAGACCTTTTGGAGGAGCTTGATACTAAAGTCAGGAGGAGAAAATACTTCGATTCCATATAACAGAAATAGGGCAAAGACTTGATGGGAAAAGATGTCCGTATTATGGGAAACCTGGGATTAAAGGGGTTAAAATTTTTCACCTGTGGCACATGGCTGTGTAAATGAATTCAGATTAGATATCTAGGGAGGCTAATGGAGGCATGTTTTAATGAACCCTGGCTAATTACTCTATTAAGTTCTTGATCAATGCCCAGGAGACTTCAAACTGCTTGCAGATTTTTTTTTTTTTAAAAAACCCTGCTATATATGTATATTTTAAATCTTCTGCATATAATCAAAACAACTGGAGGCACTTGGTTTGTGGAGTTCTGGTTCACCAGGGCTTTATATATTTGGAGGCCGTCTGTAAATTAAAGCTGAAGACTTAAGCACTTCCAAAAGTATTAATTATGGATTTTTAATGGGAACTACACATGAATGAATGGGTTTGAGAGAGCAGATAGTAGGAGAGGACATGAGTTTTTAGAATAATCTTTGCTGTAAGTGTATTGAAATGTGTGGGACGATTAGTTGGGTTGCTTTAATGTGGTCTGGTTTTTGCTTTAGGCTTGGAACCAGTTTCACATGCTTGGTGTAGACCAGACAAGGCAGATGTATGTGGTTTTCTGAAAGAGGAAAGAGTTCTAGTAAATACTTGCTGGCCTATGTATGTTTTTAAAGTGACCTATATAAGGACCATCTCTTGTGTTATCTTAGAAACTTGTTTTTTCTCCAGAATATTGGGTATGAATTTCAGTTGACTCCACATTAATATTAAATAAAAATATCAGGCGAGCAGCCTTACCGTTAAGGGATAAAGTATTGTCTTTAAATTGGTTCATATTAAGGAAGCTGGAATGTGTTTATTCTTTTCTGATTGAGCTAATTAGCAAAACTATTGCATGTTCATAGTTAATACATCACGGGGTGTGTGTGCAAATGGATAATGAATGCGTAACCGAGACTAGGAAAGGTAACCTTTCAGCAAACAGCCTGCAACACCATCTCCTTGAGTTTTGTTTCATGAATTCTTCACAGTATTCAGCGAGAAATGCCAAGTCTGTCAGACAGATGGCTTTTATTCTTGTGTATATTCAACCCGTTGCAGCTTCTGGTCTCCGTTGGTAGCAGCACTGATTGTATCGACGGAAAAGTATCTGTGCAGCCTGCTTTGACTTGGATGGCGAGGGAGTGAGTATGCACACGAAGGCTTTAGGCAGCCTGTCGGATTCAGTAATGCTGTACCACTTGAAAGCTTGCCCTCTTCCCATACTTCGGTGGCAAAGGGGTATGAGAAGCAGCATGTGCCTTGTAAAAACAAAGTCAGGAGCCTAGTGGTCTCATTAAGGGAATCCCAAGTACAGCATTCTCAGAGTAAATGAACATCAGGTGGTGCAACTTAAAAACACCCGCAATCCCCAAGTTGTGGGTCTTGCTGAAGATTATAAACTCTCACTGACTCCCACTGAAAATGATTTAGTGGTTAATGGGCGGACTGAACAGATCGTTTGCTGGGGAGATTTTAGAATTGAAACTGGTAAGCAGTTCGAGGAGCTGGTTCCTGAGGTATGAGCCGTGTGCTTAAAAGCTTTTTTTTTATTAGATCCCAAAATTTGTTAACTTCGTAGAAGCCTTGAGAGGGACGTTGTCACTTGCAGCCAGAGAAACCAGAGCCCAGCTGGGTCTTGAAGTTTGTGAGAGAGAATTCCCTGGAGGGAATTTGCAGTTAGCAAACAGGGTTAAGAGATAACATAGAAATCATGGGAATTTCTGAGGCAGGATCCAGCTCTTCCCCCTCTTACAGAAGACCGAACGCACCCTTTTCATAAACTTGAGATCCTCCATCCAGTACTGTTTGACAGCAGCACTTTTGTCACGTTGTGTTAGCATACTGTTTCCTTGAAGATTTCAGAGAGATCACAGGATTGAAAAACAATCAACAAACTCTGTTCTTCCTATTCCTTCAGAAATGATTGGGAAAGTTGGAATTTTATGCTTTAGTGTAATTGTAGAGTTCGCCTTCTGTGTTCTCTTATCTTCCATTCAATGTTGTTGCTTTTGTGCCTAACTCTTGTCTGCTTTGTTTCATTGTTGATACAGCTCTTGTTTAGAAAAGGAAAAAATCCCTGTTATGTTATCAAGAGACTGTTCAAGCGTGACTAGAGATAAAATTAACTGGCAAGTCTGTGCTGCCTGCTTTAAGGAGTGGCTTTAGATGATGGCTCACATTCCCGTACTAAAAAGGACCTGAGGCAGGGATATAAAAAGACAGGGATATCACTGGAGTGAAACTTTTCATCCAGTGGTGGATGAAAAAGGACAAGATCTAACCTTAACAGCGGGTCACTGGAAGATAGCTTTTTTTTTTTAATATGCAGAAGTCTAACAAATAATGATTTGGCAATTATCACTCTTCAGTGCTTTCTGGGCTCATACTAGGCATAGCCGATCTGGCTCTTGGCCTTTACGGAGCCTTTACTGACCAGCCCCCACAAATGATTGTAATCACAGTGATTCTTCCCTGCAATCTTGTAGTTAGTCTCTGGCAAGAAGGTGGGGATCAAATATGGACTGGACTGCTAACTGCTGGGCTTACTGATTTTTTTTTTTTTTTTTTTTTTTAATANCCCTTTTCACCTCGGTTCTTCTGGCTGTGCTAAAGGAAAAGAAACTCCTGTATAGCTGTGGATCATATCAGAAACTTCAAATATACTGGCAAATCTGTTGAAAATAGGCAAACACGTTCTGTAGTTCTACTGCAGTGAATTCCTAGTGCAGATCCCGTGTACTGGCTGACAGATTTTTCTCCCTGTGTCATTTGGTGTCTGCTTGGACTTCCAACAGCACAGCTGTGCTGGTAAAAAAATCAGGTGTCTGGTTGATGCCATATTAAGAACCACGTAGAAAAGGCCACGGCCATTCAGACTTCCTAGGAGCAAAAGTGATGAGTTAGTGCAGTAACAGTACAGGGTTTTCATCCTTTACTACTTAATTTTGTGTAGTTCTCTGGCTAAGAACATAATTGAATTTTAAGTTTTCCTCAACCTCTACTTGAAACAAACGCAGGGTTTTTTTTATAATGGGTCAGCTACTGGCAATTGTATTTATTGATGTAAGTATTATTAAAGAGGCAACACAGCTGGTGGTCCCCAGCTTGGTATATTGATGGTTGTGTTCAGAAATCTGCTTAATTCTGTGTTAAAATCACATGGCTGGATGTGTTGCTGTACGCAGACTCCTTTGCAGGCTGTCTGCAAGTAGTTCAAAAGCTGTTGCTTCTTAAAAATCAAAGAGAACCTTGCAGCCAGCTGAGCTGATATGAAATCCTTTTCTTGATCTCACAGCAGCTTTACATTCTCCTGCAAGGATATCCTGGACCACATCTTTGGAGCTTTAGTTCATTCAACTAGAACGCGTTGATGTGAAACGCTTTCTTTGCTGTTGCCGGTTTACGAGGAGCCTCCTGTGCCACAGGTTGTTGCTGTGTGCATGGTTACGCCGGTTGAGTTGCTGGCAGGACTGAGCTGTGGACTGAATTCCTGATTGAGCTGGAGGTTGCGAGGTGGACCCAAACCTTTGATCAGTCATTAACTTGAGCAGTGCAGCTCCTCAAACAGTTTCATTTGTGATGGCGTTCAGGGTACTGGCGTGAACGAAGAGCTGGAGATTGATAGGGGATGTGTAAAGAGTGGAGCAAGGTCGATCCTTAAGCCCGGGTTGAACACTTCAGCTTGTTTTGGTATCCAGAGTGGCAGCCAAGATCTAGCAAGTCCCACAGGCCAAACGGTCAAGGAGACAGGCAAGACTTCTTAAACAAGTCTCTCTCACTTAAAAGAGCGCCTATTTTAGACATGAAAAATGTACGTGAAGCTTAACAACTGGAAGTCTTAAATCAAGTCCATTGCCTATGACTTTGCAATAACAACAGAAAATTGAAAATATGATGTAGTGTTAAACTGAGGTATAGCCTTGTAATATTAGTATTGCTCTCTGTTTTCAAACCGTGTGGTTATTGTCTAATAACTTCAAGTGATCAATCTTGGAGGTTCTGGAGAAAATGAATTCCCAAAAGTTGAGGTGCCCACGAGTCTCGTGTATGAGAAACAGCAGCAATAATTCAGTTTTATTAGACTTGGCAACATAAGACCCCTGAAAGTAAGCTGAAGGGGCATTTGATTTAAGCATAATACTCTAAGTATTAGTGTATAAAAGAAGGTTCAGAGAGAAAGGATGCTACAGACTGCATTTCCAGGTAGTTAAAATACCCATAACACCTTCTTTCCTTGCTGCCTCCACCTCCCATAATTGTGCTGCTGCCAGTGACTGTAGCCAGTGAGTGGAACTGGGTGAACACGCAGGGCTTTAGAGCTGCACAAATTTAACCAGTCGCTAAGCTTTCTCTCTGCCATTGTTTACCTACGCTTTTCTTTCAGATTTAATTCTCTTTAATTTTGTACTGTGGTAAAAGGAGACTTCCTGGTTAGGCTCATTTGCCATTATTTTCTCTAGCTTTGCTCAGGCTTGCTGGTTTGTTTTGCAAGTCTCAAAAGATGTCTGATCTTAAACCAGTTTTAGCAATCTGAGATATGCCTATATTGAAGTGGATGCTCTTGGCCAACAGAAGGAGCACCTTGATTTACAGTGAACTTTTGGGTGGCTCGTAGAGAGATGGAAATGTGCTTAAAAGGGATGTAGACTTTATGGAAATGCTTCCTTGTCCTTTCTAGTCAATACAGAAAGGTTGTCTGGTGCAATTTTCTGGTGACCTGTTTCTAATTAACATGCAAATGAACTGCTTGGTGCTGGAGATCAGGCTTGCAAATACGAAGTGCTAATATGTGTTAGGCTGGGAAATCCCCAGCATCTGGTTAAAGCTCCAGCACCGTCTGCCTTACACTTGCTGCTGCCTGCAGGGTGGTTCCCTCTGGAGGAAGAGAGCTACTGCAACCTGCTAGCAAATGGCTCCTTTGTCTCACTTTTAAAGAGAAGTTTTTAATTTTGTGATGGTGATGCTCGTTGCCCCTCGTAGGGAGTCATTTGAGTGCCTGCTTTGCCAAAACTGGCTGTCCTGAAAACTGGCAAGATGAGCTGCTTCAAATATTTCCCTGGAGGAACTGCAGTGTTCCGTGAAGTAACTTATTTCTTCATACTAGTGTTACAAATGCCAACGCAATGAAGAAATTAGCATATTTATTAATGCTTGTCATCACTTAAATTTTAACTTTTCATTAAATGCTGCTGTACAACTTATATTTAGAAAGCGGCTTTGATCTAACAGGTAGAGGTGATTAATTTAGCAAAGGTCTGGTCAAAAAGTGAGGTTGTACCTTTGTCCTTGAGGCATCTGCTTATTTTGATGTCACAAAACATCTTATCTTTCCTCTTCAGCGTTTTTGTGCCAACATTCCCTATTACCAGTGATTGTAACAGCTGATTTAGTAACGCATTTTGGCACAGGCTGTATAAGGTACAATAAAACCCCACTTGATTTTCGGATCGCGGCTTGTTTCTAGTGCTGGCAATTAAGAGAAAGATCTTTTGTGCAAACTGAGCAAATTTAAAATGGAAAAAATGAAGCAAATAAGTGCTCAAAAGCCCTTTTCTTCTCCAAAATGCAACTAAGACTTAAGCTCTGTAAGGGAATTATGTTGAAATGTTGAACTGCCAACAAAATTGGGTCTATTTTAAAGTGGGGGAAAAATTACTTTTAGTTGTGTATATCGGTTCAAAGAGTTAATAACTGAATGGTTCGGTTGCAGACGAAGTCAGCTCTCTGCTCGCTCAGTGTCCCGAAACATGTTGTCACCCAATCCCCTGTGAGCTGGCCCCAGCGAAGATGGTGGGAGTGTGTGTGGTTGGTCCTAAACGACACTAAACTGCACCAGCAAAGGGGGCTGGACATGAATCTGTCAGAAATGTTGTGCTAACTAACTTGGGGCAGTGTAGTAACAATACTAGTTTTGTAAAAAAACTGTAGCTCGAATTAGCACGGAGGCTGTTAATGAGCCGAAATAAAAGGAAAGACTTCTGAAAAAACAGCATGAATGGCTTTTAAATTTAGGAGTGTTCTTGCATAGACAGTACTTTTCTTTTCTTTTTTTTTTTCCCCCCCGAAAGAGACTGTAAACCCACCTTACAAGAATTAAAGCATTTCAGCAAGCCAGCTGTCGGTGCCTTGTGTTAGGGTGCTGCGGTGCAAAGCCTGAACACCACTGCGCACCTCTCCTGGCTCTCCTGCCTTTACAGTGTAAAGCCTTGCTCTGCTAATCCTACTTCCGCCAAAACTTTAAATAGAAGATGAGGGAGAAGGATCAAGTCCTCAGTTCGAATAATTGACGGATTAATTCAGATTTGCTTATCTCGAAAGGCAGTAAGAACTGGCTTCTAGTGGTGAGCCCCACCTGCGTTAGTAAGATTTCACTTGCTCTGACAAGGTTTCCCGCTGCACAGTAGAGTCATTGAAGGAGGCCGTCTTCCAGAAACGCGTGGGAAACTACCTGCGTGTTTTAGAAGGTATCTTACTGCAAAAAATCAGCACGCTTCGTGCCAAGTCTGTGTGATTGTCTGTTTTGGTTTTGAAGCGATGTGTAGGGAAGTCTGCTGTTCCAACTGTTTGCTACTTCCATGCGGAATCTCTTCCTCCGGTTCTGAAGTCAAACCGAGCGCTTGTGATAACTTGCTGAGCTGAAAATAGCAGAGTTAGTGTCTGTCCCCTCAGACTGGCCAAATCGTGTTGCACCCACCTCCCCCTTCCCTAAAAGCAAGTCACAATTAGTCTCGGTTTGCAAAAGCAATTTTTATTTATGTTGCCGCGGAGCTTACATCCGCCTACTGCTGCGGGTGCTGCATTCAGCAGGTTATCCTCGTTTGGCTCTTCTGTACGAATGGAGAGACTGGGATCAGTCAAGGACAGTTCACTGGAAAGCACAAGATAAGATGATATGCTTTAATAATATGTTTTCTTCCTAGTTTTGCGTTGCAAGAACAAGTAGAACAACTTGGTTTTCTGAAGATCATTGTCGCCTTGTGCAGTAGCAATTGGTTACTTGAGGACGTAGGTTTGGACCGTCATCGCTGAAACAGGGTAGCATCGCTTGTACTGTGAGAAGCAGCTTTGCAAGTTCAAATGGGCAGAAGCCTTATATGTCTTAAATTACTTGCAAATGTGTGAATCTGTGGGGAAACTACAGCGCTAGCGCTTGTGGTAACAAGCCTGCGAGTTTACTCGGAGCAAAACAGCCGTTTGAGTGGTGTAAGGGCTCCCTTGTGGTTGTTGCACGTCTCTTATCAAACTCGGTGGTTGCCTGCAAAATGCTAGGCTTGTGAGTCTTGGGCTCTAAAATGTAATCACAAATATAACTGATAAGGAATAAACTAGCTTTTTTGCCTGTGCTTTTATAATTTATTTTTTTTAGAGAAACATAGTGCATCTAGCACAGGGAGGTGTATACAGTGCGGTGAAGACTTCAGAATAAGTCCTGAGATTTCCTGATATTAAACTATAATTCACTCTCATTTCCCATTCAATTTGCCTGAAGAATTGGCAGCCGCTCTGGCACAGTGGGAAATTTTTTTATTTATAAAAATTACTCTTTTGAGAGTCAGCCAAGCTGTTCTGTCAGCTTGCAAGCGTAACTTCCTTGAAGGTTTGTGGCCTTCCTTGGTTTCTTACGGTAAGAGCTGCTCCGAGGACTTCATAATCTCACTGGTCCTGTAGAGAAGAGAATATAGGGATTTTCTGCTAGCTTCTGGCCTGCTCTCTGGTTGAGCTGGGCCTGGGGATTGGTTTTGAGGGAGCAGGTCCACGATAGCTCAGGTTCACCTAAGTTAATCTTGCACTTCATGTGTGTCATCCTTCCCCCCAGCAGCACTGCCCCAGAGGCTGTTGTGTAGCGGCTTCAGCTCAGTGGAAAGCAAGAAACTAGCAGAAAACTCCTTACAGAAGTTCTTATAGAGAAGCAATGAGGGTTTTTTGAGTGTGTTTTTGATTCCTGCCCCCCTCTGTGTCAACCGATGCATGTTATGTTTCGCCAACTATTCATCTGCTTCCTGAGTTCTAATAGACTTCACTTAAGTAGACCTAAAAAGTACCGAAAAACTTTTGCTTTGTAATACAGATGTAATGCAGCAAAGCTCTCTGTCGCTGAGAAGGGTTAGATGGACACTCAATTGTCTTGCCTCTCTGTGCGTCGTGGTGGTGAACCTGCTGTTGCTCCCCGCTAAATGCAGGTGACAGTGAAATAAATGTCAGTTCTTCAGCAGATTGAGAGGCGTGAAGGCGATAAGCTTCTCTAAGCGGGAGTTCTTTGGAGTACTGTTACACCACCTTAGTTACGTGTAATTTCATGAGTGTTTTATTCTGGAGTTAATTGTTTTAGGGATTGTCTTGGAAAAAGGATAAGATAAACCAGGAGAAGTTTCTTGTGCGGAAATACATGAAACTTAAAGTTATTCCACAGTACCTTCTCTTCTTGACCTTGGTGTTAAGGCTAGTTTGGTAATTGGTTAGATTATCCATTATAAAAATACCGTTGTTAATCTGGTTGCCTCAGGTAATCTGGGAGACGCTATGTTATAGTTAGAAATGTAAAGCTGAATTTACTAAGTCCAATTTTGCGGGCTTCGGGGAGCCTGACAATGTTGCTTTTGGAATGCCTGGCCTGTGATTAAATGAAAATTGTCTGAACATGGCAGTTCTTAATTTGCTCTAAGGCTTTTCTGTCCTTGCTGCTTGTTTTCGAGGGCAATGAGGATGGAGGTAATATATTGCCATGATTGTCTGGGCAGAGAGCAGTGAACCACTCGTGTTGGTGCCAAGCCTAGCACTCACCATGAGCTACATATTTTTCAAAATGCAGCTGATAAAAATGGACACAAATGGAAAAAACCCCAAACTTTAAATTACCTTTAAAGGTTCCTTCCAGCTAGTCTATGATTCTGTGATCTTGCTCTCACTGTGTGAGTCATTTCTCTTCCTCATTACACCATCTGAGTTCAAATGTAGTTTGTAGAAAACTGTGTACAGTAACTTTCCATTTATTGGGGTGTTGGAAAACCCCGAAGGATTGCATCACAATGCTGAATAGTTGCTGGAGAAGATTTTGCTTTGGAAAGGAGATTTCCTTCTCCATCTGCTCTCCGTTTTTTTAGATGCCTCAAACTCTTGTTGTGTCACACTTGGGCTCTTACCCAGATGATACCACTGAAGCTTTGAACGCTTACTTTCAGTATATATTTTGCCAAGATATAATTTTAACTTAAAAAATTAATAAATCAAGTAGTATGTGTCTCATAAGGGGTAGTTCTAGTTGCTACTGTGCCAGGTATTCTTTCTTCATGCATACCTACCAGGGGTGCTCCTACCTCTCAGTGTTACTTGGAAAGATGTGACTTGTTTCTAGAGATCTGTTTGATGCGTCTAATACCTCTGGTATTCTGGGTTTTCTCTCTCATTGAAAGCTGTCATGGGACAATCATATCTCCAGCCTCTTCTCTACTCTGCATTGTACAGTAATCCTAAAATACACAGATAAATTATTTGGTAACCTGCTGGGTAACTTTTTAAGTTTTCTTTTTCCTTTTGTGTGAAGATTTTTTTCAGCCAGCAGAGTTAATTCTCACCCCGACCAAGAACTCTTCAAGGCTAGTCAAAGACATCGCAGGGTACCAAAATAGGTGGTTTTCATTGCAGTGTTGATCTGTGCTTAAAGCATTCAGATCTCACCTCGTTTTTGCAAAACTTGCACTACCCCAACATTTTTTTCTTATCATCCAGATAGGGATCTGCATGCAAGGGATTTAAATGCTTGCACTGGGTGGAAAACTGCTTACCTGAGGGTACTGCTGTCAACTTTTCCCTACAAACCGATGCAAACCACATCGGACATGTGAACCACGTGGTGTACCTGTGCCACTTGGATAAGAACAGATCAAACTCTTAAAGTCCTATTGTCAAGTGTTACCTGCTGGGGAAAAACGTGTTTATTCTGCTTAGGGGTCGGGACAAAACAACCTCCTTGTGTTCCTGGGTTCTGCGTGAGGACTGCCTGGGCTCTGCCATCAGCATACTGGAAGTAATCCTGGAAACTGAGTGTTGTCTGTTAGGCATTTCTGTGCCTGCAGAGATTTACAACTTCACGATTATTTCTTCAGCCCCAACTGGGCTTTGGATGGTAGGAAACCTTTGCTTTAGTGGGTAGCTTCAAATAGGTTAATAGTGCATAACTACATATAGACCACCACCATTGACCAGAGACTAGAATAAAGTATTTTCTATCAAGTGGCAGTTATTGCCTACTAAATACTTAAACTCTGAAGTTCTCTTTTAGACAGAATTGAAAATCCAAGTTACGGCAAGAAGCCTGCAGCCGTTCCAGCCCGTCCCGGCTGGTGCGCGTGGCTGGCTTGTAGGTCTGTATTCCTGAGCCTTGGCATTGATTCTGCTGTTTGTCAGCAATAATCAGGAGGAAGAATAACCAGCCGTTTCTAGAGCTGTTGAATTGTTGATTAAATTCCCGTATTTTGACAGGTGAAAATTGTTCAGCAGTGATCCTGGCGGTGGTGCTGCGCGGAGCGGTGTGCTGTGTGTTGGTACAGAGCTGTCTGCAGCGGCGGTGTAGCGTGGCAGTGACTAGCTTATTGCTTTGCTCCCTTCTCCCTCCTTCCCTCCCTCCCTCCCCCGTTATTTTCTCTCTGTCCTTATTAGCGGAGAAGCTGTAGGTGTGCTCAGTCTTTTTAATTGCAGCTTGTCTTTATTCATAGCTTTTTAAGTAGGAGTTATGGAAACAGTAATTGGAAGGATTTGCGGGCAGGTGTCTGGCTCTCCTGCATACCAGTAAGACATCTTTCTACTAACATTGCTTTCCAGAAAGCTCTTCAAGCTCACTTTTAAAATCCAGCATCAAACATATCTTTTTTTTTTTTTAAAGTTGCTCATCTGTGCAAAACTAGTCAGCTATAATTTCTTCGTTTGGCTTAAGGGAAACTATTACTGATCTGGCTGCTTACCGCGGTATCATTTTAAATCCTCTGAATTACCATTATGGTCAGAATTTTCAAGCAAAATGCTTGGCTTAACAGCTCTATATAGCTATTGACCTGAGCAGTTCAAGCTGAAAAACTTTAGTGCTTTTTGGAAAGGAGCTCTCAAAACTACAAAATGCATTAAAAGCTAAGCTTCTATGGCAGAGACCAGTGCCTATGGAGAAGCGTGCTGCAGCCAAGTGCCCCAGGCTTCTCCCGGGAACAAGGTTAATTTAAACCCATATCTAACCTCGTGAGGATGTGCAGAGCTTAAATAAGATGATGTATGTACAGTTTTCTTTGGTTTAATCCTTCAGTCAAAAGAACTGGAGAAAGGTACTTGCTTCGGTCCTATAACAGGGCTTTTGTTTGCGTGTTCGGAAGGCAAGCAGAATTTTTTATGTGGTAGTTTGTTACCGATCCCATGGAAACCTTGCCTTAGCGGTAACTATAAAGACTTATTCATGCTGATTTTTCTGTTGAACAAAATCCAAGCGATTTTATCCGGGGTTGAAATAAACATTAGAGTTTGCTTTTCTTCCAGTTATATAAAGAAAACATTGTGATTCATCCAGGTGAAAAGTTCTGCGGCTGTGTACACCACCATGCTGGTCCTGTGCTTTTGAAGAAAATATACCCGAGCAAAGGAGGAAAAAAATGCATTTAAATTAGTTCGTGTTTTATATCTAGTTCCTCAAAATGACTTGTGACTTGCATCTGCCTTTCCCCTGTATTTTGTACACAGATTCCTAAATAGCCGGAGCGCGCACGCGGTGTGCTATGAATCAGGCCTGCCAGTGGGTTGATGACTCATTTCCTTATTGGTGCAGATGTGTATAGTATACGTTTCTGGATAACTCTTTTCATATGAAATGCAGCTCCCCTGTGAGAAATGAACAGACAGCAATCACTTTCGTTCGGTGCGCACAAAAACTTGGTCCTGAAGAAAAGCTCAAATGGCTTTTCTTGCTGAAGACCGCATGGTTAGCTCGTAGCAAAGGGTAAGTCTTGGAAACTGCCGTGTGATGCTGCTTTAGGGTTTTTTGATTTTTTTTTTTTTTTATCATGCTTCTCTGTCAAGCTTAAAAACAAGCTGCCATATATACCAGCACAATTCTTTAGGTAAATGCTCTAAGCATTTATTCAATCGAGTATGTCATGCTTTTCAATAAGACTTCTTTGGAGTGGCGTGCTCTACCTTTTGGCCAAGCAGGAATGAAGCACCACTATATTTTTCACATCAGTAAAGGCATTAGTGCTGTAGCTTTGCTGAAAATCTGTTTCGTGCAATTGCGCACGTAAAATCTAGGTGTGTGTTGCTGAAGTATATAGCAGAGATGAGGTAGTAAGGTAAAATAAAGTGCATTAGTCATGCTGCATTGCATGAATCTCCAAGAAGAAAAATGGCATTTCTGATTTTGGTGTTGGCGCTGAGGTCTGCGGCTGAGCGCTGAACCCAGCAGCTCTGGCGTGAGTCACTGTGCCCGGTTGCCTTTACTTGCCGAGACATTTATAACTTGGTTTAATGTTGTGATGTATAATCTGTCTGAATGCAGAATGCCTAACGATGTTGTGAATCAGCTGTTTTCATCTTGTCTTTCTGGTCTTTTGCTTTTTCTTGTCATGGCTCTTACAAAAGGAGAACCAGACGCTAGGGAAATCAATTTACCACAACAATTTGTGTGGCTCCCAGGCAGATTGATTTAAATAAGCAAGAAGCTTAGATTTGAATAATTTCAGTCTTGCTTGAATGCTCTAGTAATTTTTCTAGAGCTTTCTACTCTGGCGATATTATTTTGCAGCTAATTTTAGCTTTTATTGCTAAGCTTGGTATGTTTCCTGAATAAATTGATATGATCTGTAATTATTTAAATGCTTGCATCTTAATGTTTCTATCTTTTTTTAATAATGTTTAAAAATGGCAAGACATTATCTACTGAATTACTTTTCCATGCATCAAGCAGCTTTTGGAAAGAAATGGAAACTTAATTAAAATGCAGAAGATGAGTATTGTTAAAGTAGAACTGAAGTACTCAAATACTGGATCAGAACAGTTGTTTTACATGGAAAAACTGTTAATACATCAACCTGGCTTCCCTGGTCATTATGACCTTTGAGAGTTGAGAATAAGTGATTCTTTTTCTTTTTTTCTTTCTAATGGTTCTTTTTTCAGTTCCTATTCAGTGCCTCAGCTTCAGGGTGCTGAAGTGAATGCAGTTGTAGTTGAGAACCCATTTGGTCTGTGTGTGCAGAAAAGGTTCGTTTGCCAAAAGTCCGTAATGAGTTCCCGGAGGAGGAAAGGAAAGGTTTTCCGTGGCAGCGTGCTGGCAGGTTCCTGAGCTGTGTATCGATGGCTTTGAGAGCAGAAGCACCCACTTGCAGGTCCCCTATCACACAGCAGTCCTGTGACGCGATTTCACCAGCATCCTCATGAATTTTGAATTTGGTGCATCTTGCACAGTCTTGTTGCTGATGGTACCATCCGTCAGATGGACTTGGTGATGGTTTTGGTTCTCCAGTGTGTGAGAGGACTCGACTTCTGGCTGCTTGAGCTGTCTTGAATTTCTGCAGTTGTTTGGTCAGAGAGGCTGGTGGTGGGTACCTCTTTGTGACTAAGGCTTCTGTTGGCTTATACTGACCGGTGTTTTTTGGCTGGCCCCAATTCCATTTAACCATAATTCATGTTTCTGAGGAGAACTGCAAATTGTGAGTGTAACAGCATGGATGCCCTACCCGGCCACCTTAAAGAAAGTTTCGAAACTTATTGTTGAGTGGCTTCTATTTTGTTTTTTCTAAAGGATGTAAAATTGGCGGTAGGTTGTTGTTTGCTGTTCTTTGGGAAGCACAGCTCAATACTGCCTTCTGAAACACAAGGTAACATAGGGAGCAGAGGTTATTTTGGACGTGCATCTCGTGGGCAGCCCTTCCCGTACGGGAGGGACTCGAAATGGAAGCAGGGCACCATGCTGTTTCTAGGACTCCCTAAAAATAGCCTACAGACCTTTCCTGCTGAGTTCAGCGGGTGATGGTGAGAATCCGGCAAAACAGATCTTGTGGGGGAAACTCATAGAGGGCTGGAGAAGTCCTCTGGCCTGCCGAGGCAGTGTCCTCGTTCTCTGTCACAGAGTGATGCTGCCTGCAAGCCAACGTCGTGGGCTGTGCTGTAGACCTTAATATGCGTTAACACTTTGTGCTTATTTGCACGTATTCCCACTGTGTACAAAGGCAGTGCTGTTCCTTAAGTGAATTTATAACAGCCTCTCTCTGTGACTTTTGCCTCTCTGGTGGAACGGGATGTGCTGTTTTGAATAAGCAGAAAGTTTTCAAGAGGGAAGTTTCTTTGGGAGAATTGGAGAATGAATAACATAGCAAGTCCAGCTTTTTTTTCTGACATAGGCTTCTTTCTTGAAGTATTTTAAAATCCAGACTTCTGGCCCTTGTCAGTGGCGTCAAGTCAAGAGCTTGTGCGCAGCACGGCTCTTCTCAGCTCCTCTGTTGTTTGACATAACAAACTTAGGTTGGAACATGTCCTAACAGCACTTTAATTGCTGTCGCCCTGGCATCGGGGAGCCTCGGGTTGCCATTGGGTTTGCCCGGCAGCTGTGCGGTACCTACAGCTTTTTCAGTGAGCTTGTGAGTGTTGTAACGGAGAAAGGGAGGATGGACCCAGCCGAGGAGAGGGTGGTGGCTGAGCATGGTCATTGAGCATTTGTGGTAGTGGGTTTTTTTTTTTCATGTTTTGAATAGTACTGTGATAAAATTGACACGTACAGGGGATGATAAAATTGGTGGTTGTCGTTAATGCTGAAGCGTGAGAAGAACTGAAATGGTTTATTTTAACAGCAGGGAGTTGCCTGGCTCAGGGCTCTCGTTCTTCACCTGCCTCTTACTGCGGGGAAGAAGCGAGGGATGTGTTGGGGTCCTGCAGATCTTCTGAAGAAAATCCCAGTGTTTTATTTCAAATCCAGCTGTTAGAAGTGGCTGAACGCTGCCTGTGCTAAAGCTGCTTCTCCTTTTGAGGGAGACTTCTCCATTGCGCTTAATCTCTCAGGAAGGCAGCCAGACTGCCAGCCGAGGTCCAGGAGACTTTGTGCTTTCGGGGAATCTCTTGCAGGGTAATAGCACTACAAAGCTGGACACGGGGTCCCTCAGTACATCCTGCCCCCGCTTTGGCATTGCAAGGTAACAAAAGAGATGCTGAGTGTTGCATGGGAATTCCGGAGGGGACAAGCCATGCATGGGAATTCCGGAGGGGACAAGCCATGCAGAAAGCTGAAATAGTCCTTATCTTGTAACAGCGAGGGAATAGTGCTGGGTTGTGCGCAAGAACTTTTGCAGTCCGTTTTATCCATGCGTACATGTGTTTTACTGTGAGGGCGGTGAGACAATGGCGCAGGTTGCCCAGAGAAGCTGTGGCTGCCCCATCCCTGGAGGTGTTCAAGGCCAGGTTGGACGGGGCTTGGAGCAACCTGGGCTGGTGGGAGGTGTCCCTGCCCGTGGCAGGGGAGTGGAACTGGATGGTCTTTCAGGCCCCTTCCAGCACAAACCATTCTGTAATTCTATGTCCAATGCTCTTTGGAAGTACTGAAGTTAAATGTAATTGTGCCTCCATTGCTCTGATCTGAAAGACTGACAACTGTGCTGGAGATAACTCTAGTTTTATTTTCTCTCAAAAAATAGGGGTAGGTAGGGGGGAAGAGTAGGGCTGTCACCACTGCCTGGAAGGAAGGAAGGAAGACTTCAAAAGAAAATTGTTCTTGTGGTTTGTGGTTAAGGCTGGAGTGACTTATTTGAGATATTTGATTTTTATTGCCTCTAAGTAGAATAGCTGGCAGGAGTTAAAAATAGCTGAGTCTGCTTCCCACCTGTTTGGATGCTCGTCTCATTTTGGTTCGAGGTGGAATGTGTGAATGTAAATCACCGGCATTAAAGCAGCGCTGCTCGTGCCCCTGGATGGTGGGCACGAGGTGCTTATTGCTCCTTCATGAGGATGGGTGCCCTGATTGATGGGACACGTGTGCCTTGTGTTGAAAGTGTGCCTTGTTGAAAGAGCAGGAGGAAAATGCTCCTGGGGAGGGATCTTTGGGAGCAGCGTATGGCTTTCAGTGTGGAAAATTGGAGTCATGAGCCCACACGTTGAATAACAAAGGCGGATACGAATATTGGCTGGTTGAGTGTTTAGAGCATTGTTCTCTGTTTATGCTGAATGAAGCAAGAGCCCTTGGTGGGGGAGCCTGGAAATGATTAGAGATACTATCCTGCACGTGAGCAGTGGTAGCGTAATGAAGCCGCCTGCAAGTGGGGAATGTCGGAGCTTGATTGCTTTGCTTTGCAGCGTAACACTTCATTAAGTTGTGGGAGTGGAGAGATGAGTAAGCAGAGTTTGCATGTAAGTGCTGTGCTTCTCGTGTGCCTTGGGACGCAGGGCTTTTGGCATGAACTCTTTTCTTAGCTTCTGCACCAAGCTAATTTGGAAAAGATTTCTCTAGTTCTAGGCCGTGTTCATCCAAAAATGTTATTCCCTGAGAAGCAGAGCATGGTTAGGACAACGTGCTCCTTTAGGAAGACAGGGGCTCTACCACGCCATGTACAACAATCTTTTATTTTGTGTAAAACTGAATCCTGCTTGTAAACTCTTTATGGCTTTTTGAAAGCTTTCTGTCAAGGTAAGCTCAACCTGGAGCACTATAGGGTACATATAGTCAAAAGATGTGAAGTCTCTGTATTAAGAATAAGTGATGAAATTTGACTTATTAAGAGATGATGAACATATTTAATAGAAGTTTTTTTCACTAGTTGTTGCACTGGAATTATTTGTTGGGGCCTCCGTTCTCTGTTCTTCATTTGTTTCTTTTCTGCATCCCCTAGCAGACACTGTGCAGTACTGCCAAACCCCATGCTGGTGATTTTGCCTGTCTACTGGAATACTCTTCAGTTATTCTGGGATATTTCTGGTTGGGGTTAAGGCAAGAGAGTGGTCTGGGAAGGTAGTTTCAGAGGTAGGTTGTCTCAGTGTAGCTTAAATAGACACACTGTGGGTGGAGACGCTTCTGTGCTTCCCCAGTAATCTGACTGGTGCTGGTGCGACTCCTCATTCATACTAGCCTGGCAAAAAACTCTAAAACAGCAAAGAGCTTTTGTGTTATTTGCTGAGTTTTGGACTCTGCTGTGAGCTGGAGGCAGCAGCAGAGGTGAGGAAGAGAGCAGGCTCCCTGCCGTCTTGGTCGGTGGGATATCGGGTGAGTTAAGCAGCCTTCTGTGGTTTCACCTTGCTCTTTCTAATGGCTCTACTTCTTCTTTCCTCCTCTTTTGTGACACTACCAGCATCCTTGCATGCCTTTCGGTCACTTAAGTTTTTTGCCGGAGTTGTAAGAGAGCTTTCCAGGAGCAAATCCTGAAACCTCCTGGCTGGATCTGCAGCTCAGTGTTAGTGCTGTGCTTAGTACCAGAGCTCTGTTTGGAGGAGTGTTGTGGAAAACACTATATCTGGTAGCAGTGCTGCCAAACTGCTGTGGCAAACACATAATTTCAGGGACTGTCTTGCCTCCACAACACATCGGAACTGGCTGGAAAAGCCTCCAGAGGAGGAAGAGAGGGGACAAAGGGAAGAACAAACAAACATCTGGGACGAGTTTGCTTTGATCCTCCCGAGTGTTAGAACATGCTCTGATGGCGTGGATCAGCGTTGAAATGAGAGAGGTCCCTGCTAAGAGGGTTTAAGGGCTTGAGAGTCCCCCATTGGGAGAGGCAGACGCGGCAGGGACAGGAATAGCTTGTGGAGAGGGCTGTTTCACACGGAACGTGGCACTTCCAGCACGGAGCAGCAGTGCGGCCCCAAGTACCTGCCTTGCAGCTTTGCAGAGGAACTGCCAGCAGAGAGAAAGGGAGCTGCTGGTAAGAAATAACCAGCAAAGATGTCAGATTTGTTAGGTGAGTGGAATTGGTGCGTTTCCTTTAATTTCACCCTGATCTGTGGTCGCTTTCGATGCATCAGAATTAAAACTTGAGCATTTTCTGTGGGTTTACGGTATTTGCAGAGGGAGGGATCTCTGCTGTGGAGGAAAGGCAAGCAGCCTGCTCCAGTGTCAAGCAAATGTGAAATGAGCAAAACATGACAATTACTACGATTCTGTTGACTTCTTGTCAAAAGCTACATAGGAAAGGGTAAGACTTGCTGAACTTTCTTGGCGTTTGAAGCAGATAGTGAACGCTGGATCCTCAAAAAGCGAGTGGACAAGGCCTGCTTCATCCTTGGCTCCTTTTTCCCTGGCTGCTGGGCCAGGGGGACACACAACACGTTGTGCTGGGTTTTTTTGATCTTGCTTTGTGATATCTTTTCCGAATGAGCATATTTGTCTTAATGGTGTCATGTCCACAGAGGATATAAAATGTTAACATAGGCAGAAAAGCCTGTGGAATCTAGAATTTGGTTAAAACAGTGAAAAAAACAGTTGCAGAATTTGGTGTTTGGGGTGATTTGGTACTCGTGCTTTGTGTGTGCAGGGTGGCTGAAGAAATTGCTGCTGGTCTTGATAATTTGACTTTCCATATGGAAAGTTCTGTGTGTGTTTTGGAGGTGGTTGTTAGGTGTTTGTGTATAACTTATTACTAAGCTTGCATGAACTAGGAGTGCCTAACCAGTGTGGAAATCATTATTTGGTGAAATGATTTGCAGCATTGCAGACTTAGGCTCTCTGTAAGTGAGGAAAAAATTACTTGTGTGAAATAAGCAAAGTGTGTGGAAGCTAGGAGCTTGGTAACTTTGGCGCATGATATATGCACAGTACCATCCTTCAAAGTGGCTTTTTTTCAAGGCATGAATGATAAGCGTAGAGGGTTTTTTTTGCTGACATGACAACACTGAGTTTGTTTTTAGTACTAACGGTTCACTGGCATTAGAGAATATTTCAAGCTCAGTTTAACAAGTTTAACTTTTATTGTTCACTAAACGTGTAATTAAATTATGAAGTCTTCTCATCTGTTTTGAACTTAAATTATCACTGGTTTTAACTTTTTTTTTTATCACACATGACTCCGTCAGGATTGCAGGATGTGTGAAAACGGTTTACTGTAGCCATATGCTTGTTGGCACAGAACTCCGGGATGTTGCAGTAGGTTTGAAGCATGGGTGGTTGTGTCATGTGTGGTTTTTCTTCTTTTACAAAAGCTGTGTTGATTCTTGCCTAGACTACTGTATCTGCTCTTGTTTCCACAGAGTCTTCGGCAGAATCATTCCTAGTGGTTGCTTCAGGAAGGGAACAGGTTTGCAGGAGGGTGGCTCCTTCAGATCTCTTCTTGCTCTCTGCCTTGTATTTAGCCTGTGCTGGTTTCTGGTGTCGTAAGTCTAGCTAGCTGGATATCTGTGGCTTTATTGTGAGTTTGCTGTCCCGGCTGGGTGTGTTTGGTATAAAGGGGATTGCTGTTATCTGTGGAAGGACACAGCAAAGAGTCAATTTTCCTTGTATCAGCTTGATCGCCTCCTCATTAGAAGCTCCTGGGTCAGCAGGCCTGCTCTACCTTTTCTCTACTGATATTAGTGGTAAATGTTTGTTTAGGTCAGAGTGGAAAAGTTCAACGCTGTGGCTGGGAACCATGAGCCTCCTGTACTGTGTATCCATATGCTTCTTGCTCTGTAGTATAATGTATGTGCAATAAACTGGGCAACACCCGCAGTCTGGCTGGACTTCTGCCTACCCTCTCTTTCATGGGAAGGTAGCCGCTTTAATTAACATCCTTTCCTAATTAACGTGATTGATCTTTTTGCAATCTATTCCTGATTTTAGGGAGATAACATCTACTGGGTTCCTCTCATCGACAAGCCAATTGCCTTCTTATTTTGCTGTTTTGCTCCGTGCTGGTTCTCGGTGGTTTTCACTTGGGTGGGTCCGAAGTGTGTTGTCTCCAATGCCTGAAGATTACCCGTAGTTTGTATTTGAGATATGCCTGGTCCTTACTTTTCAGCAAGTGCACAGCTACTCTTGCCTTAAAAGAATAGTGGCAATGTCTGCTGTCACCTCCTGTTCTGCTCTAAGGAAGGATTAAAATCTAGGAATAAAGGCATTTGTGTGGTTGACTTCAGACTCTTCTATTTGCATGACATTTGCAAGGGAGCAAAAGAAAGGAAGGTCAAGCAGCTGCTGGTGATTAAAATAATCTGCAGAGAGTTCTCCCAAGATCTTGAGTTTCATCCACCGTAGTTGATTAGGATTCTTACCTTGCTTTTCGAAATTCAATGGTGTGAATTTATTTTTTTTAGGATGTGATGAAATAAGACCAGATCAAGTCTGTTTTGTGTACACAGCTGAAAGGGGCTCTGACTCAAGCTGTGGGGGTGACAGTAATTGCACCCCAGGCAGCATGCTCTTCACTAGATGGTGATGCATGACACCGGTTCATGATATAGCTACAACTAGAGAAGTATTGCTGGGAACCAGCATCATGATGGTCCATTTTTGAAGCTAAAACACCAACGCCTTGTGCCTCCTTGAACCTGGGTGGTGGTAGTGGGTTGCTTGTTTGCTGTATAGTTTTGACCTAGTTTTATACTGCTGCTGAAGCAGAGAGATTTAGAAAGGGATGGCTGTCGTGGCTTGTTTCAGTGAGTTGAGATCTGGTGGATGAGAAGGGTCACTTTACACACAACGGTGTTGACAGCCTCCTAGTCTGGTGGTGATATGACTTTATACAAACCTTTGAATTTCTCTGTAGAGTTTGCAACACTAACGCAGTATGATTTGTGCCTGTTGTGTGTGGTTGAATGGAAGGAAGTGCTTTTTCTGGTCAGGTTTTCTTATAGTGGGCACTTGTTCTAAACTCTGCTTTTCCTGGGAGGTAGGAAGTGGTGTTCGTGCTCTGGAATGCGAGTGTTAGCGCGTGAAGGAGTTGAAGAGCTTTTTAGAGAACTGCAAAGGGAAGCAATATATTTCCACTGAAGTTGCTAAAGAGCAAAAAGCTTCTGTGAGCCCAAAGGCATGCGTACTTTCTGTAAAGTCTGTTTTTAATCCTTCAATTAGGAGACGTAAGAGTCCTCCTCCCTTACTAATCGGTGGAACGTCCTTGCCATCAGCTTCCTATCCTAAAATGTCTTGACTAGCAGGTGGTGCTGGTGTGGGCTGCTCTCCTCCTTCCCCCTGCCCCAGGAGTCTCAGAGCATCCCTGTTCCTCAAGCTCACCATGCGGGAATGACACAATGCAGCTTTTCTTGCTCCTCAGCTTCTCTTAGCGGTAATTTGAAACTTACCTTTTTTTTTTTCACGACTCTTAATACACAAGCATATTGTTCTGAAACCACTGATTTGGAAGGTTTCTTGGGTGGAGGGAGGGCCACAGGCTGTAGCCTTAGAAAGGGAGAACGGGTGTGGGTTGTGCTGGGGAGATTTTTCTTCTCCTTCCTCAAACTCAGCCCTTCAGTTTATCAGACACAAGATAAAAAAGGATTATTTTTCTCCTTTTGCTTCACTTAAATCGGGAGAAGCAGGTCAGCATTGCCGCTGAAGCCACCTCTCCTACACTTGCCATGCTAAGAGGGAAGAAGGATCGCAGCTTTTAGCTAGCAGGTGGTCATCCTTTTCCATGTGTAAAGGATTATTGGCTAGATCTTACGCTTTTGCATATTTAAGTACTGAACTGTGAATGTATGCAGTACTACAGCTTAGTTAACATCCCATTTAACTTCCATTACTCTTCTCAGAAGAATAAGGCTTGATTTCACAGAGGTGAGGTTTGCTGCAGAGCCCAGGAAAGACTGGTGTTTCAATGTGCGGTATTTTAATGTTGTGTATTTCAAGAAAAGCTTGTTTAACCTTCCCAAGCCAGTGAGAACCAGTCTGTTATCTTCTTGGGCTCATCTTTCCAGAAAAACTGAGCTTTAATCTTCGGTGGATCTGAAGCAAAGGTTACTAGGTTAGAGGATGCAAAAATCATAGAATGGTTTAGATTGGAAGGGACCTTGAAGATCATCCAGTTCCAACCCCCCTGCCCTGGGCAGGGACACCTCCCACCAGCCCAGGTTGCTCCAAGCCCCGTCCAACATGGCCTTGAACACTTCCAGGGATGGGGCAGCCACAGCTTCTCTGGGCAATCTGTGCCACTGTCTCACCACCCTCACAGGAAAGAGTTTCTTCCTAACATCTCATCTAAATCTCCCCTTTTGCAGTTTGAAGCCATTCCCCCTCATCCTGTCACTACATGCCCTTGTAAAAAGTGCCTCCCCAGCTTTCCTGGAGCCCCTTTAGGTACTGGAAGGCTGCGATAAGGTCTCCCCGGAGCCTTCTCTTCTCCAGGCTGAACGCCCCCAACAACAAAACATTGAATGAACAAGCAAAAATAACTGAAGCAACCAAGAAGGGTTTTGGGAGGGCTGACCCTTACAAATTCTTCTGCTTGCAGATGTGTTAATAAGTCCCATCCTCTAGAAGAGGGTTACAGTGCTAGCCTATATATTTTTATAAAGAAACTATCCTTGACTTAAAGTCTGAGACAGCCGCTTCAGTGGAGGGCATTCTGACTCTCAGCTTTTGAAATTAGCTTAGTCTAAAACCTCTGTCTGTTGCTGAATGATTAGGATGGGGACAGAAAACTAAGGGAGAACCTCCTTGGTATGTCATGGTAGTGTTGGTCTTGGAGGCTGCTTTAAAATAGCGTGATTTGGACGTCATCTTAGTTTTCAGTTATGCAGTCTGAGGATAACGAGCAGGCATCTGCTAGTCTTTTAAAAAAGTTGGTACCCGGATTTTCAAATTTATGATTATATTGGGAGATACGGTTTTAGATGGTGGCAGTCTGACTAAACTGCAATTAATTACTGGGATCCTTCAGGTACTGTTCTGGTTTTTACGTTCTAAGTGGAGAGGTAATTTCTGCTACTTCCTGCTATACAAAATAAAAGTGCTTCAGTTAATAATGGCGGTAATTAAGGACTCGGAAACATTTCCCATGCTCTTTTTCCCATAAACTTGTGTTCATGCTCTCCAAAGCAGTGATGGTGCAAGTGTCGGCGTAACTTGTCATGTAGCAGCAAATGAGAGCACTGAAAACCTTTGGGATGTAGGCTGCTTGCTCCCAAAACTGATGAAATGCCTGTTCTCTCATGTCAAATATCTGAGGTCTAACGTGTTAGTGTCAATGATGTGGTTAAGCTTTGAGTGGTTTTGAGTGTCTGTGGCTCTTTGAGCATGTCTGGTGTCTTCAATATCCGTGGAAGCAGAGACTTTGTGAGTCAGGGTTGATCTTTCTGTGGGTATGACAGGCAGGTGATTTTTGTCCTGCGTTAGTGCTGTTTTGCTTTGGAGATGAGGTGCGGATTTGTATGATTAACTCTTTTCAAGGAGTTCTCCATTGTGAGAGCTACTCAGGCTGGAAGGAGGGCAGGATGGTTTCCAGCCAGAGTTCTTTCCAAAGCGGCTTCCTGGGGAGCGTGGGTGTTTCTCTCCAACACGCTAACTGCTCTGGTGGAGGCTGTGCGTTAAGACTTGTCGATTGGGTTGTCATGAGGACATAGCGGTACCTTCATAAAATAAAGAATATAGCGAATATTTTGAAATGATGTATGAATACTGGTTGTTACCAGTTTCTCACGGTTGAAGGTGTAAATCTCAGGGCCACTTTGGAGCGGCACTGTTATGTACAGCTGAAAGAAAAGATGTTGCTTCTCAAATGGGGAGTACAAGTCTGGGGGAGGGAAGCGAGTCCCACCTTTCTCCTTCAGTTGTATGCATGAAAGTTATTTTTCTTTAAGACTTTACTGCCACATCTTTGTTTTCCCACAGATGCTTTTTGGCCTTCTTACTTTGGACAATTTGGTCAAACACAAGGATGTTCGTTTTGTTTTTGCAGCGTCTATGTAAATGCTGCTACTCTTGCGCCATTTATGTTCTGTAGAGTTAAGGCAGCATTGTGTCTGAAGTACCTGTTATTTCGATCTTTTTGGTACTTGGATATCATCACTCTCATTATGCAGGTTTTAAAATTTCCAGTGCTTATGTCAAATTGTTTCTTACAATGAAAATGAGCTGACAATATGTTAGTTTCTGTAAGTTATTACTCTTCTGTATGTTAAATGCATCATATCAGTAGTGAACTGACACTCCTTTTTTCTCTTTTCAGCCAGATAACGAAATCTCTTCAGACTGCAATCACGTAAGTATTGCTTTGTTTGATTCAGTCTCTAGCTATGGCATTTGCACCTTAGATCCCTTATCGACCTCAGGTATTTTGCATAGTTTGGTAGTTTGCAAAAGGCATTAATCAGAACACATCTGAGTTTCTGTACTGGCCTGTGGGGGAAGAACACACGGTGACTTCTTTAACCCAGTATAGCCGCTATGGTCTTACTGGAGACTTCAGAGGGGAACATATCTAAGAGCTTTATAAACTGTACTTCTGTATCAGAGGAGGATAGCAGACGTCTTTCCTATTTTATAGTTGGGGGGTGGTTCTCGTGAGTTACTGGGAGCAATATGATGTGCTGCTTTTGGGAAAGATGTGAGCAGGACTGAATTTAAACTCTTAATTTCAGCTGTTGAAGTCTTCTGTATTACTTTCACAGCTGCTAAATTCTTAGGCTTGCTTGGAAAATGCTGTGGGGGTGTGATATTTAGAGGCAGTTTGAACCACTTGGCTGGTTTTAGAACAGATTTCCTCTCAGCACTGTGTTTAACAGTGAGCAAACTGTTAGCCGGTTTTCAGGCTGTCAAGCTGACTCTTTAAATCCCGGGACTCTAAAAAAAAATCAGCAGCGCTAAGGTTAGTATTAGGTTTTCTTTGGCTTCTCTCATTTGCATTCTGTTAGAATACACCATATCAAGATCCTTAATTGTTTGGTTAGCCCTGAACGCAGACTAGTGCGTGCCTCAATGCTGGTCTTGGTTTCAGATGCTTGAGAAGCTGTATTTTTCTTTATTATTGGAAGATATATTCCAGAAATGAAACCCAGCCATGCTGTACAACTAGTAATTTCCAACAGTCTTTATAAATTAACCTTTAGCACTGCGCTGCCTGACTTCATGGCAGCTGTAATTCTCTGTTGTGCAGGGTTGGCTCAGATGAAGGGCACATGTTTCTGTTTAAGTCCTTTCTTTGAAAAAGAGAAAACTGCAGTAATTAAAATGTATCTACCTGACATTTAAATATGCCAACAGAAATTACCTGAATGAAGTAGAGAATTCTAGAAATCAAAGTTGGACCTTTCCTCTGCTGGATTAAATGACAGCGTCTCTGCCACGAGGCAGATGTCAGGCTGCTGTGGACTACGGAAGCCATGCAGGAATAGGAAGTGTGGGCAAAGTCTCGTTTGCAGGGCAGAAATTGAAGGGGAGTGATCAAAAGCAAGACCACAGAGAGGTGCCTCATGTCCAAATATTTTTCTCTGCCTCTCTCTGTGGTCTTTGGTAGTATAACTGCTCATCATCTCCTGGGAAAATACTGCCTAGCGCTAAAATCTGGATTTATTTTTTTTAAGCTGTAAGTTTAACCTTCTTTCTGTCTGTGGGAAGGTTCCTTTGAAAGAGCATCTCATTTCGAGACTCTCCGAAGTTTGAGATTACAAATGCAGAGGTGTATTCTTATGGTATTGGGCCTCATTGTTGTGCTTCCTGTCCTGCCTGGGAGACATCTACAGCACTCTTTGCAAGGACAGGTTCCCTGTTTATTCACTTTTAACTATTAAAACTGTATATTTTCAGCTTCTTACTCCCTCTGAAATACCCTAGGATCCCATCGTCTCCTTTTTTTAACTTTTCACAACTCCATGATACGAGGTGTGGAAGGCAGTGCAGCTGTGCCGATTCCATTTTTAGTTCTCTGTGCGTGCTTCTACCCTCTTGGAGATGATGTAAAATTGCTTTCCTTGTGAACGAGCATGTTTTTGTTTTCTTAGCGTTTTGTGTACAATTAAAACTTCAAAATAAAGTTTGACCAAACTGTTTATCTTTTTTATCTTAATTTGATTGTCACAAAGGCAGAGTATTTGAAATTAATCTTTAAAACTATTTCATCTTTATGTTAATGGAAAATGTATAAATGCAACTTAAGTTCCTAGAGAAACATAGATGAGCTAATAGAGCTTTTCTCAGGCAACATCTCAGCTATTAATTTGCTGAGGTTTTGCTACTTTACCCTGTATTTTTACTTTATGGTGCCTCAGGAAGACATCTGGGATGTGTATATATATCTGCAGAGCGTAACTTTCCCAAGATTGATTCTTGCACAGTGACCAAATGCATCTAGGCTCCTGCGGGAGCTAATCTCTGGCTCCTAGAAGAACAGTCATCCTTATCGAGGCATTCTGCAGTCTAGCCTCTAATGTATTGTTGCCCTTAGCAAGAGAGAGAACCTCCTGTAGGTTTGAAATATATCTGCATCCAAAAAGTTGGCTGGTCGCAGCCCCTCGGAGAAGGACGTGAAAAAGGGACCAGCTGTGTTGTCCTCCTGTTTTTGCTAGGCTTTTATTAGGTTTTCAGCATGAAATCTGCCCATATTGAGGACTTCGTTTTTGTTAGAACATTTGCGTCAGGCAGACAAGCTGTGGCACGGGAAGGTGTGGTGGGCTAAAGACATTGCTAAATACGCAGCAGGTAGCAAGCTACAGCTTTCATTGTTTTGTCCTTTCAGTTATGAAGTTGTCTTCGTTAGATATATTTCCTTTTAATGAGTCAACTCCTGACCTTACGGAGAGATTTTTAGCAGTCTGAATTTGTGAGAAAGTTATTGCACAAATGAAGGGACAGAGTTGTTGCCAAGAAGCCTTTGCATTGATTGTTGCACTGTAGAAGGATGATGATACAGATTGGGAATAAATGGCGTTTCCTTCTTTTCTGAAGCAAAATACTTGTCATTCTCCATGGGAAGCTCTTAAACCCTCTTTTTACGAATGTTCTCTCTATAGCTCTTGTGGAACTACAAGTTGAACTTGACTACAGATCCGAAGTTTGAATCCGTGGCCAGGGAAGTCTGCAAGTCCACTATTGCAGAGGTAAGCCAGAAGACATGGCTGCTATTGTGGCACGAAGGGTTTTTTTTTTCACTTCTTTATGGTAGTGAATTAGTGTGCAAATAATGTGGGTTTGAGGAAGCTCTAGTCTTACATGCTAAATTACTAGGTGTAATTAATTCAATCTTGGGGGGAAAAAGCCAGTTACCTTTGTGGTGCCAGGCAAAGGGGCGGGGGAAAGAAATGATAAACTATCAACCCATCAGCTCTTACCTTGACCTTTAGTCAGAAATCTGCTGTGGATTGGATTTGTCCCCTCTTTATCAAGTGTTGGGCAACTGTAGCAGTGTTGGTGTAGCAGGAGTTGAATTTAGCATAAGGCTGGTTTTGGGTTGTGCCCTGCTAGCAGAGAGGATAAGCACATACACATCAAAAGTTGAACCAACTTTTTAATTTTTTTTTTTTTAAGGCTTAAAGTTTTAATTACTCCAAGGACTCTGTTAGGAACTTCCTCTTTTTAGGTTGCACTAGGAGTTAGTCCTCTGTATCCCAAGCATCAATACACCTCGGTCAAGCTTCAAAGATTACTTGATTAGTCATTTTTTCACTTGTGCTCATGCTAGAGCTGTTGAGGCTGTGCGCTCAGCCACGCAGGAGCTGACTGAGCTGAGGTGTTTGCCCTTTGGTTGGGGTGGTTTTCAGCTAAACTTCAGGGGAAGCAGTGGAACCAAGGCTTGTCACAGCAGTACGGGCTTCAGCTGACTTAGTCATTAAAGCATGCTCTGAAAAATGTCATTTGTATATTCACCAGAATAACTTCATCTACCCATAAACTTTTTTTTAAAAAAAATCACTTTGCTCTAGATGGTGGTCCCTTTGTGGCTTTTAAAGTAGCCTTTCTTGAACGACAGTCAGTTGCATGAATAGCAGATTGTCTCTCCAACTCCTGGTCGTGTTGGCAGTTTATTTTCTATAAGTCTAGCTTTCAGTGGTGCAGACTTGCTTATTAGATGAAGAATATGGGGGGTTTTCAGCCTGGAGAAGAGAAGATGCTGGGGAGACCTTATAGCAGCCTTCCAAGTATCTGAAGGGGGCCTACAGGAAAGCTGGAGAGACCCTTTTTACAAGGGGATGTAGTGATAGGGGCAATGGTTTTAAACTGAAAGAGGGGAGGTTTAGATGAGATATCAGGAGGAAATTCTTTCCTGTGAGGGTGGTGAGCCCCTGGCCCAGGTTGTCCAGGGAAGCTGTGGCTGCCCCATCCCTGGAGGTGTTCAAGGCCAGGTTGGACGGGGCTTGGAGCAACCTGGGCTGGTGGGAGGTGTCCCTGCCCAGGGCAGGGGGGTTGGAACCAGATGATCTTTAAGGTCCCTTCCAACCCAAACCATTGTCAGTGCTCAGAGCAAGTTTAAGATGAGTGCTGCCCCAAGTCCTCAATGTTTTAATGGAATCGCATACGTGGTTCCTCATTCTTTACAACGCTTTCATTTGAGAGTAACACACAAACTGAGGTTGTCAACAGCAGGCTGGCTCCAAAAGTCTGGGAGTTAGTTGTGTAGTTGAGGGGTAATCGATTGCTCTTCCTTCATGGCCTGATAGGGTTCTGCTTCCCCTCTCGGCACAGCTGAGTTGCTGCAGGAATAGCATTAGTGGGAAACCATCATTTAATATAAGGAGAGATCAAGAAAATAATTAATGCAAGAAGGTTAGAAGATTGAACAGTGGAAGGAAAACAGCTTGCATCGAAGGGTTATGTTGTGTTTGGAGTTTGGTAGCTCCCAAAAGCAAACGCTGCCAAATCTGTTGAATCCCACTTTTTTGCAATCATTGGAAAGATTATGTTTTCCTAGTTTATGTCATATGGCTGCTGCAGAATTTTTACAACTAGGGCATTCTTGAAAATGCTCTTTTAACAGTCTGTTCAATTACCATTTTTATACAGTGACAGTCTGGTATTGTTGTAAATGATGCCCTCTAAATCTGGGATATGATGTCTAAAAGCAGTGGGAAGAGCATATAGAATTTCAGCTGTACATTAGCCACCAGTATTCCTCTTAATTGTGGTGAATGATGACATGAACTGCTGATATTTTGGCATTTAGAGAGTTGTTTTAAGTTAAAGAAAAAAAGATTTGGATAAGGAACAATAATCTCATGTGTTCTTCCAATATTTAATACTGAGGCAGGTGCATGAACTGTTCCACTAATTTTTTTTTAAGGTATTTCTACAACACTCTTTAAAACCAAGATATATAGGAGGCATATACTGCTAACGTATACTATTAGCCTATTAATATTTTTCTTCAATTCCCACTAACAGATAGGTATTTTCTTGCTGGGTGGCTGAGCTCTGATTTTAAGCGTTGCTTTGTATTGAGAACAAAATACAACTAGAAAAGTAATCTTTAGTAAAAGTAATTTGGGAAGTGATGAGTGCCCCAACTGGGTATGTTCTGAAAAGTGCGCCTTTAACTTTATCAGCTAAGTACAGATTGAAATTTCAACTTTTTTCTCAGCTGTTGTGATTTTTTTTATAAGTTCTGGCAATAGTTTTAATGTAGAATTATAGTTGGCTACCAGATAAAGGTGGTCGCTTCAGAAGCGGCCAGGCAATAACGTGATCGCTTGGTCTTTTACGCAGTTCACTGGCTCAGGCCATGGAGCTCTGGGGCTCTTTCCAAAGCCAGGCTCTTCCAAAAACAGCATGTTGCCATTGTGTGCTGGTTTGGCTCACAGTACTTGAGCTGAAGTCGGGCCAAACCAAAGATGGAGCTTTCTGGGAGAAAGCTTGCTCAACTCTCTCCCTTTCACCCTGCAATGAATCATATGTGTTTTCACTTCGAAATGTATTTTATGCCTTGTCTATAACAATTATGTTGACCTTAGTAACTGTGTTTTTCTAATAGGTATATAGATTAAATACGAAATGTTCTACCAGCCTACGTCGGCCTTCAAATAACGGTGTTTAAAATAATGCATGTTTTATTTGTTATCTAGAAAGTAATGGCCTCATAAGCTGAGGCAGAGAGGTCTGTTTTATTCATCTAGTCTGACCTGTGTGAGTCTGTCACAGCATGCCCCGGGTTAATTCTTGTTTGAATTAGAATATATCTTTCTAGAGATGTCCCTCCATATCTTAAAATTCCCAATATAAAGATCCCAACTTGGTATTTGAGAACCGATAAGATGGTTCCCTGCCTGTTCCCTTAGCGCTGCCCTTGCTTGGTATCTGAACCTGCCTGGGTTATTGATTGCCACAGATCGCCCTTTAGATTGATGAGCCCTTCAGTATGCGTACAGGAACAAATCTTTGATGTAATCAAGTCAACCCATGTATCTATTGCTTGAAAAAACTGTCGCTACTGAACTTTAGTGTCTGGCTGTCAAGCAGGCTTCCTGCGTGACTGCAGCTGCCGTTTTCAGCATGCTCCTGAACAGGGAACTCCAGAACTGGGCAAGTATTTCAACATGGGCTTCCCAGGGTTAAAAAAAGGCTGTGTAATCTTGGTGTAATCTCTTGGAGCAAGGCATTGCACTGCTCCTATCGCAATATTCCTCAGGGAACATCCTTAACTGATAAGCAACCGTGTTTCTCCACTTCCACTGTCAAAACTGCCTGCATCTTTTACTTCCAAAGGTGATGGTTTTGGCCTTACTGTCTGCTTCCCAGAGCAGCGCACGCTGTGATTTATATTGGGGACCTGTCTGTTTGCGTACACTGCTTTTCCAATCCCTGCACAGCTTTCAGCTTTTGTTAGCCGTGACTTTTATTTTTTTAGACGGCTGGGTAAAATGGTTTAGTACCAACGACCAGTTCCCGTAAGAGCCTGATAAAAATGAATTTGATGAGGATTTTTCCTTTATAGTAATTTTCAGCTTCCAGCAAGTTATAAACAGTTCAATAAATGTTGTGTTGCCTTTTGAATCAGTCTCACTTCTAGCCAAAATGTTATATTGTACGAGGTCAGGTGGCTAATGGGGGTCCAAGTATGATTTAGTGATGCTGTAATATGCTCAGTTTTCTAAATAAAGGTTTGTCAGACTAGCATTTTTCCTACAAATCCACTTGATTGCAGGGGTTCAGTGTGATTATTATGAAAGATGATTATTGAGCAAGAGGGTTTATAATCCTCAAGGTCGCTGCGTTTGCTTTCTTCAGATGCTGGCACACATGAGGTATTTCTCATTTCTGAAATATTTTCAAGTATTCTGACTTACTGAAAATCAAACTAAAGCCTAGAGGGTTTCTTCGCCAGCAGATTTTGAAGCTGCACATGCAAGTTTCTTTGAGGATATTTTTTAAAAAAAACCCAAACGTTAAATTCAGTAGCTGCAGCCACTGTAATTTTTTATTTATTTTATTTTTAACAGATCAAGGAGTGTGCAGATGAACCAGTTGGTAAAGGCTTCTTGGTGTCATGTTTGGTGGATCACAGAGGCAACATCACTGAGTACCAATGCCATCAGTACATCACTAAAATGACAGCCATTATCTTCAGCGATTATCGGCTGATCTGTGGCTTCATGGATGACTGCAAGGCTGACATCAATCTCCTGAAATGTGGCAGCATTCGACCTGGAGAAAAGGTATCCAGAGAACACGTAGATTGTCAATAGGCTTGTAAAAGTCATTCACTTCAGGAAACTTACGTGCAGACTCTGCAACAGTGCTATTGTCGTACTTGCAACTGAGAAAATACATGGCATATCTAATCTGTCTGAAAAGGGTGATGTCCTGATTCTGTAGACTTCCTTTTTAATAAATGTGCATTTGTTTCTCTGTGAGGGACTGCTGTTCACAGAGATGACTTCCATTTGTCTTTCCTTCTCTTACTGCACCAC
Organism: Himantopus leucocephalus; assembly: GCA_003993805.1. Lineage (NCBI taxonomy): Eukaryota > Metazoa > Chordata > Aves > Charadriiformes > Recurvirostridae > Himantopus > Himantopus leucocephalus. Next base: position 1,791,224 of record RSEF01000011.1, on the reverse strand, counting down.
AGGTGATCTGGTAGGTAGCTGTCTTTTTGATCACGCTCTTGGCAGGCTTGACTCCACACGTTGAATCCAAACAATAGATTTAAGCAGACCTATTGTTAGGCTTATTTCACAGTCTGCTCTGCTCTGATGCAGGAAGGTTATCAAGGTGCGATAACCCTTTCTGCTTTCTCAGGCTGTGGTTGATAGACTGGATTGAGAGCTTTTTATCTGTTCGCTTCCCCTTTCCCACCTGAAAACCGCTGGAAGGCATGTAGTACCTAGTATTGTATTTTAATAGTACAGACTTACTAATACTGTACTGGTTTGACTAAATAAATTGTGTTCTTTTGCCACATGAGACTCAGGCAGAGCTTGATGTGAAGAAGTTTGTGGGGACTAGATGTGGGGCTGTCTTTCAAGGCACTGTCTTTCCCTATCCGCTTCAGCATAGCTAATGCAGGCAGAAATTATGTAGCGCTGCAGGAATGAGTGGCTTCTTTTACTGTAATTTTTTATGTTTAGGGATAAAATTAAAATTATCGTATCATATTTTTACAGTGCTTTTTAAATTACAGCTCTTACGTTTTTAAGGATTAGTCGTTTAAATCAGCTATTAATGAGGAGGTAAAAAGATTTAACAAAAAGTATGCACTTTTTTTGTTTAAAAAAAAATACAAGTTTGTAGTTGTTTGATATGTTCGCTGCTGTAAGCAGCTTCACATTCGTAGTGTGTTAAATTGAAGGGCTAGTGTGTTCCAGAAGTCTTAGCTGAACAACAGAAAGCAGAAAAATAAGGACTTGCTTTCAAGAACAAAAGCAACCATAGAAGTGGGGGGAACTTGCAGGCCCCACAGGTTCAGACTGGTAGCAGCTGGGTAACTTGCTTTCCCTATAAAGTAAAGGCTTTCTTCTAATCCTGGGCTGAAGGACCTCGTGAAATGAGAAATCGCCTTTAACAGTCAGTATAGAATCAGAAGTGTAATAACGAGAGTCCTGGGTGTCAGGTCTACATATTACCTGTGGGCCTGCTCAAATTAAAATAAATTAAAATACTTCTGGTAGCACTGAGTACAATAGTGTGGATTTCATGAGCCTAAGCCAAATCTCATCTAGTAAAGCAAAAAACCAGGCTTGTGTGCATAGCTGTGCATAGCCCACCGTGCTGGTTGCAGAAGTTAAGATGGGTGAAGAGCGAGGATGGTTGGGGCGGGGGGCAAGGTCAGGGCATCTGGGAGAGGGAAACCAACGCAAACTTTGGATCACCAAATTTCTATGGGATAGCAACGTGAGTCGCTGCCCAACCTTTTACGGGTGTTAGTGCGGTTTATGCATATTCCTCACTTTCTTGGTACCCAACCCAGAATATTTTGCCTTGGTTTGTGAAAGCGGCGCAGCCTGTCATAGGATTTCTTTTGTTACGCTGTCATCCTTGGCACTTAGAGCAATTGAAGTATTTTGTACTGCTATGGAAACAGCTATAAATGGCTATGCAAGCATTTCTTTTGTTGGTGTTCTGTTCTAGCCCTTTTCTGCTTTGGAGAAATCTCATCTAATTTACTCCCATCAGATGCTGGTTCAGGTTTTATTTCCACGCTGTAGCTTCTGAGAGTTGCCTGTAGAGAAACAGTCATGACCCTTTTGTGTGACTGAATGCAACTGTGAATTTATTAAATAGGACCTGGACACCTGAGGAGGGTGATGGGAGAAGAGATTCATCTCTCTCTTTTTTTATGGAAATAAGCACTGCTACACCGCTAAATCCATCCACATCAGGCAGCTAGGAGATGCAGTATGATAGCTTCATCATAGTAACTGGGATAAACTGGCCTTTTTAACTGTAAAAGGCGCTTCGGCAGGTATTCCGGAATTACATTGCTTCTTGAAGCCCCTCTGCTAGCTAACTGTTTTCCTTTTCTAGGCTTCCTTCCTTTTTTTTTTTGTTTTAGCTTGCTTTCTACTTCATAATTGAATTCTGTTCCTGCTGGGTTTCTTGCTTCTGATGTGCTGTTTTCTGTGCTTTCTTTTCCACGTTTCCTGCTGTTTTTTTTGCTCTGTAAGAGCAATAAAGTTCAGCATAGAAGTCTCAATCTGAATGTAGACTTCATTTTGCTGTATAAAGCAGAAAGGCTGTGGGTATGTCATTTAAAAGCATTACATTTTTTAATATGCCGGTGTTATGGGATGGTGGTGTTTTATTTTTTTCCTTCAGTTAATGGAGAAATATTTAATAGTAGTTTCAGTCACCTTTCCAGTTGGCTGTTGCGCTTTATAGCGAATTTGGTCTCCTGGTACTTAAAACTTGCTTTGTCTTCATGCAATAGTAATCCAATTTGAAATTGGTAATTGCAACGGAGCTTTGCTTCTTGGACTGCCTGAGCTGCTTTCCAGATCCTGGTAATGTCCAGGATTGTATCAAACTAGTGGGCAGTGTATGGTTGCCGAGGTGCTGGATTTAGCCGTGATGTCCGAACTGGAGTTGGTAATTTGCCATAATGAAGGCTACATAAGTGTCAATTGCACATCTGTTGTAGTACTTTACCAGATAATAGTATTTTTCAGATGCCTAAAAAAAGACACATGAGGGGATCGTTGTTTTCTTGCTTTTTCTTCCTAAGTGCTTCGAGTACAGTTGCTCTCACTCTTCCCCTAGTTTCATAGAAGTACTGGACTCAGGGGAAACAAGTCTAAATGGGAAGGGATGATAACATTCAGCTCAGTGTTTGTTTACCTAGTGTAGTATTATAGCAGTGTACTATCAGCTGAAGTACTGGGAATTAGCTAATCTGAGAGCCATCCCTGTAACCCTGCTGTCGGGGTTAGCCAGGTGGAGTGCCAAACTGGAACATTGGATAGATCTGCCGGGTGGTTTTCCATAGTCTGACGGCTCTGGCTCCAGCAACTCGGCACAGCCCTTCAGTGCAAGGTGCTGTGCCGATAAGACAGGTTATGTTTTACCCTCCTGCCTGCTGCTCCTTTCTCCTCTTCACTCTTATCTGTTCAGTTCATCTAGCTTCTATCTGCAAGTCTGCAGCTACAACAGTCACGATCTCAAGGCATATCAGGTTTTGTAGAGAATAAAGTCTTTTCTGGGGGAACTCCTGAAAATGACAGAAGAATAAACAAGAATTTTTGATGGAAAATGAGTAGTAAGGATGAGGTTTTTAAAATTCTGTGTTGGCCTAAAGCCCTGTGCCCGGAGTTTGAATCTTGGTCATAGGAATTAAAATCTCCCAAAGCGTTGTGCTGAAGGGGGTTTGCTTGGGCACATTTAGAACTTACTTCCATTTCTCTGTGGCTCAAAGTGCCGTAGGACAGTATTGGAAAGCTGCTTCTATCCTTTGTGGATCTAAATGTATCTTTTCATAAAACCATTCGGAGTTTCAAGGCACTCCAGACTCGATAATTATCCACTATGTTTATCAGATCTTTGCAACTTTCTGTTAAAATTCTCCACTTAAGATTGACAGTGGTGGTGAGGCAACAATTCCAAGAAACGCCTGTGGTTTTTAGATCTAATCTCTTGTATGTCGGTGTGTTGCACTGAAGAAATGAGACCTAGACTCTGTCAGCCCCTGCAGCAATTTTGGGGAGTCCTGACTTGTGGAGTGAACTTAGGGGTCTTCAACTCTAAGGTGAAGGTTTTCTGACAATGGGGTAGAATAGAGGATAATAATAGACAGAGGAAAAGCGTTGTTGGCATTCATTCCACAGCAGAGCCGCTGCAGGCATTGGTACCCTTGTATGCCCCAGGCAGCTGGTGCTGGAGCAGGACTGGGAGAGCTCATGCTGTGGGATGCCAACCCTCGGCTTTGGTTCCTCTGAAGCTGATCTGGCCCTGCAGGACTGGTGGCACATGGAATGCAAGTGGGAACAGGCAGCCCTGTGTAGTGTAAAGCCACAAAGTGATGCTGGTACTGCAAATGTGTGTCAAAGCTGTCCTGCCATCCTTAGGACGAACCTGTTAAACTTTTGATTGCCCGCTGCTTTAGAAGAAGACAGTTGAGTGCAGCCCTATGCACATTTGTTTTTCCCTCCAGTCTGCAGTAGAATCATAGAATGGTTTAGGTTGGAAAGGACCTTAAAGA
>RSEF01000011.1:1752050-1787060 GCA_003993805.1 Himantopus leucocephalus | reverse complement strand
TAAGGTCTCCCCGGAGCCTTCTCTTCTCCAGGCTGAACAGCCCTGTGCAATCTTAAATGCAGTAGGTGTTAGCCTATAATTAAAGCTTGAATTGATATTTCTCTAAACCTCATCTGTAAAGTCCCATCTATACTCTGTTTGGCCAGTAGCACAGCTGCGTTCATGCTCTTTTGAAGAAATGAAGAGTTAGGACCTCCTTAAGCTGGCTTAACTAGCCGGCACTGGCACCCAGGGGCCTGATCTGCCTGAAAACACGCCCCAGCTCAGGTCAGTAAATCTCCCCACACAGTCTTAGGTGGGCACAGGAACACTAACAGCATCCCAAGAAAGCATGTAAGTGCTTGGAGGTAGGAGGGAGAAGCAGGACTGCATCTTTCAGGAGCCAGCTGTGTTTGACTTGTGTGTGTTTCTATTTCTGTTAACTCTGACATGTTTTATAATTGCTCTAATACGGGGCAGCAGAGTAGCCAGCAGGATGATCTACCCTCATGTAAAAATTGTATTTGTGAAGTAATGCAATAAATTAGTCATTTCGTGTTGTGTCCCTGAAATGCAACAGTAAACATTTGGCATCCAGCATATAGAAATCCGCTTTCAGTACACTATTAAAAATAGGTTTACTTTCAGATAGTATAACTCTGCCTGGGAATCTAGACCCACACTGCAAGAAACCGGGGAACTTCTCATTTTCCTAGCAGGAAGAGCTTGTCTTTTGCCCTCCTTGCTGGCTTGTGAGGGGAGGCTGCAGGTGATTGAGAATAATCTTGGCCTGCCGTGCCTCCCAGCTACAACTTCACCTAGCCTGGAGCAAAAAAACTGCTTAAAATGGTTGTTTTCCATCATTTACTCTTGCCAGCTCCTCAGTTGTAATTACTGCCTGTGACTGACCACGAGGATTTGCAGAGCAGTGTTTGTGTTTGGTGTGGTTATGGGTAAATGACAATTTTAAGTAATGTGGTGAGCGTACTACTAACTGTTATTCCTCAGATCCCTTTTGGGTTCAGTCCTAAAGGGACTGTTGATATATAATTACACTTCTTCGAAGATGCTGATATCTGGCCAGTATGTGGAGTTGGCTGGTTCCCACTCAAAGACAAGACCAAACCAAAATATGGAGGTTTGAGATGTGTGGTTTTGGGGTGGTTTGTTTTTTTTTTTTTAAGGGGAAAACTACTTTTAGCCCTTTTGAAACGGATTATACTTCTGGGTTATGTTGACAACTTTGTAATGGGCCAATTCTGCTGGTGCTCCAAGTGTAGCAGACTTAAAACAGGAATCAAAGGCTGCCTGCCTGAGGAGACATGTCAGAACAAAAAAGGTTTGGAAGAGTTACACGGCTTTGGATAGTCACGGTCATGTTTTATGGATACTGCTCTCTCACTCATGCTGCTGCAACAGCAATGGATGAATCTACTTGACAGAGCGAGCTGAAGGGGTAGCTCCTGAATGGCTAAGGTAAATGCCAGGTTGAGTGATTCAGATGTGTGCAAATCTTCATATACTCAGATAATCTGATACAAGTTTAGTAGCAGTATCTCAGAGCAGTGTAAGTTAAGGTGGTCTTCACACTATAAACTTGCAGAAGCCTTAAGAGATCGGTTTCAGAAGAGCTCTTGTTTTTAGAGGAATCAGACCTTCTACAGAGGTATAGGGGGAAACAGTTCTCTCTCTAAACACATAAAAAGGATGTAGGAAACTTAAGTGGAGCTTAGATCAGCTTCATCCTGCCTCTTCTGGGCTTTCATAAAACCCGCAGGCTCTACGTTTATTGGTAGTCGCTGGTGATAGTCCAAAGTTGTTCGCTGTTCTGCAAGCCTGAAGACGTGGTGTACAGTATTGGGCCAGAACCTACGTTGTCCAAGACTTCATCTACCCTTGAACGCTTTTTTTTTAATTTATTCTTTTAATGGAGGAATTAGCATTGAGAAGCCTACATTGGTCAAAGCTCCTTTGTGGCCTTTTTAGCATCGCTAATTATCACCACCCAAACTAAAGGCTCGTCTCAGCGTGGAGGAACTATGATTTTTCTCTCCCCCAAGTATGTTCTTAATGTGATGCTCTCACTTGATGTTGCCATGGTGCGAAGAGAGCTATGTCAGATTAAAGATAATTTGGCCATTTTGGTAAACTGCTCTGAGCAGTGTGACTAAGCAGTGATAATCTCATTAAGTCCCATTAAAACAAACCCAGAGCATTGGAGGGGGGGGATTTCACAGTGACCATCAGCAGGATGGTGATGTATAAAGTGTCTTGATAGTAGGGATGCTAACTGTTGCCTCCTCTGAATGTAAATGCAGTTTAGGCTGAACTTTTGGAAGTCTATGTGTAGAAGGTTTGTTTGTTGCTTAATTTATGTGGTGCTTAGCCAGAATCACAGATGACTGGATTATATAAGTGGTTGGTTACAGCTTTTGTCTTGCTCTTCTCATGTAGGATGCTCACTCGCAAGGAGAGGTGGTGGCTTGCCTGGAAAAGGGCCTGGTAAAAGAGGCAGAGGAGACTGATCCTCGAGTTCAGGTTTCTGATCAGTGTAAGAAAGCGATTCTTCGTGTAGCTGAGCTGTCTTCGGATGACTTCCACTTGGACCGGCATCTCTACTTTGCATGCCGAGATGATAGAGAACGATTTTGTGAAAATGTGAGTAGCTTCCTCTTGCCTTTTCTTCTACAGTAATCCATTAGAAAAAACTAAAACCACATTAGAAGAAGTAACGGAACAGCAGAGCGGAGCCTGAGCAAGATAATGTACTACTGAAAAGACACTTTGTAGCTGTCATTTTGCAATAAATCAGGTATTAAATTCACTCACCCAACAAACAAGCGTTATTGCCAGTGGGTTAATGAACTGAATTAGCATAAATGGTTTAATGGGCATCAGAGCTGGTGTGACAGGGAGTGGAACGACTCAAACTGGGAGGAGGCAGCAAAGGTAAGTGAGTGCTCCCTTCTGCAGCGGTAAGCTGTTGCACAAGGTTAGCCTGGTCTGACTCTCCTTGCAGCACTCCTTATCCCTGGAGTGATGAGCTGGAAAGCTGCATTGTTTGCTCTGAATTAGCTTGTATCAGCTGAGTGGCTTCTTGCTAAAAGGCTGATGAACGTGACCAGATATTTTTTTAATGCACTAAAATTTAAAAGATCTTTATAATATAGAAGCTGTCACTGTCATTTGAAATATTAATGTATTTCTAGTTTAAAAAATAAATCTTTTGAGGTGTAGTTTAGCCTGCTCGTTAAGCATTACAAGTCTTATCTTTAATGGCAAATGTTGCCGTTCTGTTTCACAGACTCAGGCTGGGGAAGGCCGTGTCTACAAGTGCCTCTTTAATCACAAGTTTGAAGAATCAATGAGTGAAAAGGTAGGTATCTGTCTTAGTGAGACAAATGCTTAATGCGGAAATCGCCAGATCATTCATCAGCCCAGGCTACGTTATTCTTTTGCAGTGTTGAGGAAAATCCATCATCTATGTGGCTGGATAACAGACTGCTTTAACAGATGCTTTTACTTTGATATGTTTGTGTTTCCATCTACGTGCTGATGGCTTGAATTAATTGTGTTCAAGTTACAGCCTTTAAAGTTAAGGATTTAAATAAATCAAAGCTTTTGGCTGGGTAATTTGGGAAGGTAGACGTGGAGCTCAAGTGGCAGCACTGTGAGTGTTAAAAGTAGAAGTCGCGCCATGCTGTGGTAAGCCTTGGGTAAATGCTGTCGTAACGTACAGATTAGAAACAAAATGCCCCAATGCCTCAGCACAGGAAGCTCTGTGTGTTTCAATTCTCTCTTCAAGGTTATGAGTGTCTGACTATGAAGCAGTAAATTCTGTGGGAAAGATGCGCAGTTCAGTTACTGAGGTTTTCCTTATATTTCTCCTGAAGATGATGTTTTCAACAACAAAAAAGTTGCTCTGGAAAGCCAGACCTGAAAAGAGTTTGTATTGGTGTAGGCGTTCTGGGAAGGCAGCAATGCCTTCAGTGATTTCAGAAGCAGCATCGTAGTGTTGGGGATTATACGGAATTGTATGATCTGTTTGAAAGGATACAAAGATGGATATCTGTAAAGCCCTCCTCGGAGAAGCTCCGCTGAAGGAGCCCGATTCAGAGGCCTGGAGGGATCAGACTCATTTCCTTTTCTTTAAATGTATTAGCTATCTGCAAGCTTAGTTCCAATTAACAAATTGAAAACTGAGAGAGTGATCCCTGAGGGCTTGAAAGAAAGCTTCATTTTGTAGAAGCGCGGTACTGAAATGGGCTGCTATTTTTGTTTAACCTGGTTTTGGTTGTACAGGGACAGTGGGGGTGTTTTTGAGGGGTCTTTTCCATGGTCAGCTGTCTGACTAAGATGTGAATATAAGATGCTAAGAGGTTAGACGAAGCTGTGGCAGATGGCTTGGTAGGGAGAGAGGGGTGGTTGCTCTGCAGGCGCGGTTTGCAGAGCTGGAGGAACACAAAATCTAGTTCTCACTCTTGTGGCTGCCGAGGTTGGACCATTTGCAAAGTCACTAGTTTTGTAGAAGCTGTTACCCAGTAAAAAGTCCCTCTTTGCTGATGGCATCGGCTGCTGCATACACATGTAGCCGACAATAGCTGCCTGGTGGGTGGCTTGCTTTGTGTAAGCCAAAACTGCTCGCCAGGCTGGGCTCCCTGGCTGTGCCTGGCCTTCCCCTGCTTTTGGGGGATGAGGTATCTGTGAGCCCGTACCTCCCTGTGTCCCGAGATTTAAGTCTGTCCAGTCCCAAGTCATGGCACAGAGATGGGGAGAATGAAAAAGGGGGCGGGAATATCTTGGAGCAGGATTTTCCAGGTCCTGGAGTAGGTGTGGGAAGGAGGGGGTGGGAAGGTCAAAAATGTGATGTAAGGAAGGGGAGAGGGCTATAGGGCTTCTCTGTTCCTTGTGCTGAGATTGCTCCCTGTTCTCCCCACCCTACACATGCACAGTTTTCCTTCCTTTCAAATGATCTGAGAGTGGAGAAATTTGCTTTTTAAATTATCTGCAACCCTTGGATTTAATTTTCGTATAACTTAGACCAAAAGCTATGAAGTGTAGTAGTGTTTTTACAGGCCCTTTTTTTTTTGGATGAAATTTAGAGGGTTGTTCTCGCAGCTGCTGGGTTCGGGTTTGGCCACAGTGCATCCTCGTGAGCCTCACCGTTTGTGGAAAATGGCTAGAAATTCCCATGGTTAGACCGCTTTATCTGCTGTCATCTGTTGGGCACGTTGCAGAACAAATCCAGAGAACACATTGTTTTGTAAATGCGACTGGAAAAAGTTGTTTCTTGAGGGCATGGGGTGAGCATGTACCACAGCTGGGATAAATGTCAGCAACTGATCCTAGTTACCGAGGATGAGTCACGCTCTCAGCCATAGCTCTTCACAAAAAGCTGGATGAATGTGCAGTTTTAAGAAGCGCTCTGCGGAGAGCTGCTGCCGTTAAAACCCTTGATCTGTTGACCTCGGTGTGCATTAACTGTGTGGTTTCTATGAGACAAATGCAATTTAACTGTAGTCCAGCTTAAACGCGTGAATTTTAAAGCATCGGTTGTCTTTTGAAACACAACTTGGAAACTTAACAGCAGCCAGTCTAGCTCTCTGCCACCAGCACGCGGAAGCTCATTCAGCCATCCCAATGTGTCTCCTGCAGTGTCGTGATGCGCTGACGACCCGCCAGAAGCTCATCGCCCAAGACTACAAAGTCAGTTACTCGCTGGCAAAGTCCTGTAAAAGTGATCTGAAGAAATACCGCTGTAACGTGGAGAACCTTCCCCGCTCTCGGGAAGCCAGGCTTTCCTATCTGTTGATGTGCTTAGAGTCTGCTGTGCACAGAGGTAAGTGGGGTTGAATCGAGAGATGGGACCTTGATTTCATGTTTCTCTTGGACCTTCAGGTTCAACGTGTCTTTACAGTCCCCTTCTCTAAGAAACCTTTTCCAAACTTTGGTTCAGAGGCAGGTTTCCTCATCATAATGCTTTCATCACTTGTTTTGAAGATCATAATAGCTGAGCAAACCTCTAATGCTGACTCCTATTGTGTAGGCAAGAAATTTAAAATGCAAAATAGCAAATCCCACTTGGACTGATGATGTGTAATGGCAAATCCTTCTAGTCACTGTGAATCCAAGCGGCTTTTTTTTTCTCCTTTATGTTGTAAGCATTAAATATGCTACTAGGTTAAAACAGAGAATAGAGAACCTGTTTTATCATCGCTCAGGGAAAGCCAGGGATACTCCGTCCTCTGTCTCTTGTAAGTAATGTTCTTTCCTTGCAGTTCAGTAGCTTGGGTAAATGACTTAGTTTCTCTAACTCTAGTTTTTCCTATGTAGAAGGAAGGTAAGTGTGAGAATATTTCTTTTGTTCATTTAAGTTAGTATAAGCTGGAGATGTCCTAATGTCAGTGCCTGTCCAAAAGGCATTAGAAGGCCCTATGCAGCAGGACCGTGCTAGAGGTTCTCTGTGAAACTGCCGTGAGACTTAAAACGACATGTTATATCCTCTTAGATCTGCACTAGAGAATTGTTTGGTTTTCCCCTTGGCGTGCAGCTGGGTGGTTTCTGATTCAGCAGCAGGGCTGCATGCTGCGATGCCCCTGGTGCAGGAGGCAAAGGCTGCTGTAACGCCATAAGCAATCTGTGCATTAGTGAGTTTGAAGAACTTGTTGCTTCTGATTGATGTGGAAATGCCATGTCCTGTTTGTGGGAAAAGTTGTGGGTTTGGTTTGTGTTTTTTTCCTTCTCCCTGCAGTAGGGGAGGTGCTTTCCTGAATTACATGCAGCAAACTGCTGTGTGGTTATTAATTTCCACTTGCACGGTGGAACGGGTTCTGCAGCGTGTGGCTCGTGCACAAAGCATAGCCCAGGAGGAACACTAATTATTCCACATGCTTCCATGTGTCTCTTAGAACGCCTGAGAGGGGTATAGGACCTCCGTTGCACAGGGCGTTTTATGCGTATGAATAGGTTGTGATAGAGGGCTGGGGGAGTGCATAGCAAAAAAGCCAACGTGTTCCCTTTGACTCCAAAAAACCCATCTACGTGGGACTGTAGGAAAGCTTACAGCAGATCTAAGCGTGTATTAAAGCTAGATTTCTGTACAACTGCAGCTGGTTTGTTAGATGCTCTGTATATGCTCTTGGTAACATGTTCTGTTCTGGTTTTTGACTTCCTAAGCGAGTATGTGCTGTTGCTCTAGGAAACCTTTTCCTCAGAAAATGTTTAACCTGCTGTTGGACAAATTCTTCCTCCGGTTACATATCAAGCTGGTAAATTACCAGAGGTGACTTCTGTTTCTGCAGTGGAAAAATGAGCCCTTGAGCACACAGGGAAGAGCTGACCTGTACCACAGAACTGCACATCCACTGAGCATCCTCAGCTGTTCTTCAAAAGCATCTCCTGTAATGTGAAATCCAAAATAAGATTCTCCTAATCTTTCAGGAATCCCTTTTTTTCAAATTTATGTATTGAATCCATAGACTGGCTGTTTTACAGGTTCAGTTAAACACTGGGACCTACCATAACAACTGCTTTAATCCCCAGCATGTCTGCTTTAGCACACTTGGTGTTGTCCAGAGCGAGGACATCACTCCTGTTCTTCCAACATGACGGTGGCGTAGGTCAAGAAGGGCTCTGCCAGGCGTGAATACTAAATCACGTTGTCTTCTCTTGGCTCAGGTCGACAAGTGAGCAGCGAGTGCCAGGGTGAAATGTTGGATTACCGACGCATGCTGATGGAAGACTTCTCGCTGAGCCCAGAAATCATCCTGAGCTGCCGAGGGGAGATCGAACACCACTGCTCAGGCCTGCATCGCAAGGGTCGCACCTTGCATTGCCTGATGAAAGTCGTGCGGGGCGAAAAGGGAAACGTCGGGCTGAACTGTCAGCAGGCAGTAAGATGCTTTTCTATCACGTCGCTTCTAGGTTGCTCAGTTGGTAGAAGCACTGATTTGTTAACATTTTGCCTTGTGATGGAGATTCTTCTGCTGGGTCTGCCAGCTACCAGTGAATGCTGGAGGCACTTGTGTCGTCATGGTATGAAGTGTAACTTGGTATACAGCAGCACATTATTAATGTCGTCCTTTTTTGTTCCCCCTCAAAAAAAACACATTAAGGATTATTTTGCTCTGGATTTTTTACTGGATCTCCAGTAGTAGTTCTTCAGAAACTCTCAAGTCATGGAATTCACTCCTGGGTGCAAGATGTAGGGAAACTTGTTTTTTTTATAAATGTTAAAACATTCCCTCTCCTTCCCCTTTGACCCTATGCCCTGTCCTTGGAAAAGCACTAAATCTTCTCAAAGCACCTTTCCGCTCAGTTTTATTTTTGCTGTCTCATTCAGCTTAAACAGTGGAAATGGAACTTCAGGGACAGGTAGGTACAGTGTACTGCTGCATGTCATCGTAGTTGCAGCCACTGGAGGAAATGTCGTTCTTCTCCAGAATATCTCTTTAAAATGGGATGGTTCTTTTGCCTTTTTTAAACTCTATTTTGGCCCAGGTGCATCCTGTTTGTAGTTTCTTTACATTAAAAACAATTATTTAATATTTGTTCAAACTCATTAGTGCTTTTTAATGTAATACTACATTTTTGTACTTAATACCTGCTTTTAATGACCCATGAGCCTGGAAAAGTGACATCAATGCCAAAAATGGCTAAGGGAGTGTTAGTGCTGATGTAGGAGTTTGAGGAGATGTATGCTCCTCCTGCAGTATACAGAACCACTGCAGTCCATTTTCCCTTTAAATGTAGCTTAAAGCCTGAGCCCAAGATGTTGCCAGTTTGTGTATGTTGTTCAAAGATAGATTAATATCTGTTACAGTTTTGTAAGGCACAGGATGCTTTTGTGACGAAGCTTATTTCTGTATAAATACCAGGTGTATTGGTGCAGCAGCTGAACAGTTTGAGTCATTTCTGCGGTGAGCTGTAGTGCATGACTTATGCTTCGCAATGTTAGCGTGAAAAACCAACTACTTGTTTCTGTTTAAATATGAAATTGAACTTTCTGCCTCAGAACTTGATTATTTGCCAATTGTTGGAAGACTAGTTCATCTTGGGAATAACTGCCATCCAGATCATGAAGTGCGTGTTCAGAACAAGTCATAAGTCAAGGCAGGGGACCCCCAAAAGTGATACGAGATTTCAGACTTCTGGGGAAAAAGAATGTCCATAAAAATCTATAGGGTTTTTTCAGTTCTCTTACGCTTAAGCTCCTGCTTTATTTTTGTACGGGAAGTTGATGTAACAGCAGGGCTTATCCATGACTCCCCTTCAAGTTGAACGGCCTGTGTTCTGTTCTCTGTGCAAAAGACAGCAGGAGCAAATTCAGTGTTGATTTTATAAAATACGATTGGTTTGTCCATATTTTTATGGGCAAGAGGAAATAGATGATTGCAAGAATAGGATAAATATTGCAGTGCTCTGGGCTCCTGAGTGCTGGCATGGTGCTATTATATAGCTGCCTATAACTTCTGAGGTACTAAATAATTTATTGTTGATATTTTTGTATGTGAATGGTAATGGTTGTCTCAGCTGTCACTGGTTTTGTTCTGTTTTGATTTATTGTGTTAGAATGAGCTGCTTGCTTTTACCTTCTATGGCAGGTGAATTATCTTTGTAAGGAAGAGAATATTCCAGATACTGTGTGGATTGTGCAAGAGACTCAAACTCGCCTGTCATATGAGACTGCCGCATATGACAGGCCACGAAGGAGGCAAGTTAGAGGTCTTCGTAGTAGCAGGAGCTACTTTTGGATACCTAGAGAGCACCTTTGACGTCTGCTTCTACTGAGCCACTGATGCTTTTCTGAAGCTGATTTCCCAGCTTCTTTGTTGCCGTATGTCAGTATAGTTCGGTGTTTGAGAGATGTGGATGGTCTCAGAAGTGCTGCTTCGAAAATTCATTCACGGGGAAAAGGTTGACCTCTGAGGCTTCCAAAAACTGGTAGGCAGACTGCATCAAAGAGCATGGACTGGTTTGTTTTGGGTTTTTTGTCGACAGTGTAGTATTGGTGAGAGCTCCTGTGACTTTGTACCTCCAGTGGCTCCTCATCTGCAGATGGGATGGCTGCTTCGGCTGTCTCCTGCTTGCTTACTTCTTGGCTTGGTCCATATGGCTTCAGCCCAAGTCCAGCTAGACCAAAGCTGACTGATGCTGATCCTTGCTTTCTGACGTTCTTGGGCAATTCTTACTTCAGGAACATAGTGCTGATGCTCTCAGATTGAACTTTGATGTGGCTGTGGGTGGTGGAACTACTGGTCTGTGGCATCTTATCACCTGTGGAAAAAGAGGAAAAACGATTGCTTTGGGGTTGTCCCAGCAGAGCTTGCTGCAGTGCTTTGGGCCCATCTCCAGATGTTGTCTTTTCTGTGTGCAGTCAAAAACTTGTCTCTGTGCTTTTAGTAGCATCAGTAGGTAATGCTAATACAGCACTTAAATTTCTTGGCTAGCTCAAAGCAGTAGGGCTGGTCCTGAAATTCTTCATTGCAGAAGCTGTACGAGCAAACACGCTTGCCTAGACTGTTTGCTTGAGGAAATTGGAACGGAAAACATCTAATTCAGATCTGGTTTTACTTACTGTCCTGTCTGTCAAGGTTTGCTGTGATTCTGCTTGCCTTTTGAAAGGAAGATGTTTGCCCATCTGCCAAAAACAACACAAAAATCTGAAAACAGCAAAACATAACCAAAGAACCTGCATGATTTTGTTTTCCTGCAGGAGCATGCGCTCGTAGCCTTCCCTGCACGAGGAACATGGGTGATTCTTTGTACTTAAAACAACGAAATGTGTTCTCAAACCTTCTGAAACCCCGATGTCTTGATCTGAGAGTTTTCATTTCCTGTGACGCCTCAACCAGAATGATTTCGCACGTGAGACTCTGCAGTCGCGATTAACCATGCTGTTGAGCAAGAGGCATGCCCAGACCCAAACGTGGAAGAGCTGTGTGGGTTTTTTGGTCTCAGTTTTGATCGGTGAACTTGTCAAAATACCCCGAGTTCTGTAAATGGTGGAGGAACGATGGCTTTCTCTGTAATGTAAATGGTTCCGCCTAAGTTCAAAATAACTCCTGGGTGTTTGGTCAGCCTTATCTTGCCTAACCGTAGGCTTAAGTACCTTGCTCACCCCAGCACATCACAGGTACACTCTAGCGATGTGCCCTCTTAAAGGATGTTTGCAGTTTGGCTTTGCCACCTCAGAGAGCGCTCTGCCTGTTCCGAAGCAAAGGACAGGGCTCCTACCTATTTATACTATTGGTGTACTTCTATAGGGGGTGTGCACTTTATTAAGGAAAAAAACCCCACCATCGGAACAATATACTGCTTCAGGAGCACATCTTCCCGTGTAAAACAAACTTTTTTCTTTGCTCTGGGGAAGCATGTACGGCTTGGATATGTTTCAGTCATTAAATGGTCTTCTGCAAATATTATGTTATTTTTCAAAGATGGAGATGCTGCGTGTAGGAGAGTGGGTCTACAATGCTGCAGGTCATCAGAGAGTAAATATAGGTGTCCCTGAATTGTGAGCATCAGCCCATAAAAGCTCTACAGCTGTTCTGGCAGTGTCTAGCACCCGTGGTGTCACTTAGTGGAAGCAGTATTTTTATATTAGAGCTGCTGGCAAACTTTTTCAAATATGTGGCGCTTATGTTGCTCTGGTCTCATCTTTGGTTTTTCTGTTCAGCCCTTGAACATGTAAAACTATAATCCTTGCTAAAAGGGCAGATATTTCAGGTTCCAATTTATAATACAGCTAATAAATTGGTAGTTAATTGTTAGTTTAGCTCCACATCAGGATAAAAGTTCGGAGGATTATACAGGTTATCCAGCTGCTTTTCAGCTGCAAGAGTTTGTTGTGAGTGGGAGGAAAGTCCTATAAAACCTTCACTTCTGTCACTGGTGCCAAATTATTCCGTCGCCCCTGCAGTCAGGGTAGCTGGCTCGCTGCTGTGCATCTTGCACAGGGTTGAGGATCACGACTGGGAATCCTGCAGTGGTATCCAAAACGGGGCAGAGCATCGGGGAGGTGATCTGGTGCTTCTGAGCTGTCGTACCGAGTGGAAGAGGCCACAGTGCACTGGATAACAACACAAATACCATATAAACTGTGATCTGAGGAAGAGTCCTGCCTGTGTAATGCTCTGGTCGGTGTATCTCATCCCTGTGTGTAAGAAAGTGTCAGGTTTGAGGTTTTAATTCACCCATTTGTCCTTAAGTGAGTAATTCCACTAATCGTACTTGATCCCTTTTTATATGTAAACACCTGGCAGAAAGTGATCCCTGCACTCCACGTGCAGCGCATTCCCTCTCCGTGCAGGCTGCGTGCATGCCAGCACAACGCTTGTATTCTCCTCGCTTTGATTCTTACCAAGTTTGTGAAGGACTTACCACTCCTCACTTCTGCTGATGAAGGTACAGCTCCCTGTCATGAACTGGATCCCGTATTGGTTTCTGTTTCACCACTGTCAGAGTCATATAAAATGCTTCTTTTTTTCATTATTCTTATTTTTTAGTGAAAATATCCCAAGAATTTTTCAACCAACAGCTTGTGCCTGCCAGGCAGCGCTCTTCCGAGCTGCCTGCCATCCCTCAGAAAATAAGGCTGGGCCTAATTAACTTTGGCCACGAGCGAGTTGCAGGAAATCCTGTGTTCCTCCCAGGCAGTCTGTGGTCTGTCCTCTTGATTGCAAGTCTCCTATTGGATAAACAGCGCTAGCTTGTATTTTCTCCAGTTCTCTGATTCCTTTTTTTTTTTTCCCCTTCTCCATGTTTTGTGATGTTAGGGCTTTGCCCCTGAATGTTTCCTGGATGGTGTTTAGGTGCAGACTTTGAAAGATGGAGGATAAAATTGTAACTGTGCTTTAGCTGGGCTGGGGGCCAGTAACAAAAATCATTAAGTAAGTGTCAAGATGTTAACAGCGTAGACTGTTTGATATTGGTGTGCAGTTGCCTTCTAAGCAAGCTCTCTTTTTTTTTTTCCTCTTTCTTTTTTTCCTCCCAATTTGTCAGCTAAAAACGTTTGCCTGTCAAATGATACCAGTCTGCCCTATGTCAGTCTTTGGGAATTCACAGCTTGGTGGGAAATGAAGTGGGGCGTGGGGATCCTGGGCTGAGTTATGCCCCAGAAAGCTGCCCTTCTCCCCAAAACTGTAGATAAGTGAGATTGAGGTTTAGCCCAATTCCCTTCATATATGTATCGAAGGGACAATATAATACAAATAATAAATTGGGTCCTGTTGGCCAAATTGTGGTTACCTTGGCTTCCAAAAGCTAGAGCAGACATGCTTGAGGAGATGAGATTTCATGGGCCAGCAGAACTGGATGTTTCATCCTGTATTTCAGTGAAACTTGTGTCCTCTGAGGCAATGAAAAAATGTTTTTAAGCTTTGTTTGGAGTTAGGCAGCTGGTCTTTAAACATTGATTTGGTTTTTGGTTTAGAGCAGGAGATAGTCTTCATGGAAGTGTGACAAATTTGCGTGTTTGGTATCATCAGCCTTATGGGATGAGAGTAGATCAAAAATACAGTATTCAAATTTTACCATTGCTGTTTTGTAAATCAGTATGTAACTGGGCCAGGTTTATGATTGACTAGTATGTGACTGGTCTCATCTAGTGTTGCTGGGCTGCTTTATAAAGCTAATTAGGGTTCAGCAGTGCTGGACTTCCATGTCTTGTAATTGAGTTGGCAGCACGAGCACTTAAAATAATCAGCTGTAGAGCAGAGGTCATACCTGGTAGTGTTGTTATTGGCGTAGAATTGCCATGCTGAGAAGTTGTAAGCGCTCTCATTTTGGTCATTATAATTTGTTTTCCTTCCTTCCAGCTTCAAACGCTGATTCAAGAAACTGACCCCGGTGCGGATTACCGCATTGACCGAGCGTTGAACGAGGCCTGTGAGTCGGTTATACAGACTGCCTGCAAGCACATACGCTCTGGAGACCCAATGTAGGTGGCTCTCTTGTTACAACTGCTTTTCGGTTCTGTTGGGCATCCGTGAAGGTTGTGTGGCTGACCAGTATAGATACTAAAACCCATCCAGAAGTGACGGGCTCTAAACTAGCAATTCGTCCACGGTTGGAGGTGTGAACTGAGCTCTGTCTTCATTCTTGCTGTATAAGCAGACTAGTATTTTCATAATGGGGCAAGTTTAGCCCTGGTGAAGGAAGTGGCTATCTGAGGGCGCTTAGATTAAATTTGTAACGTTTGATGTGCTAATTTAATTTCTCTTACCACATAAGTCTTTAGCAATATCACAAAGAAAAGTAGCAGACCTTGAAACACCAGTTAAGCAAACCCATACTGCAGAGACAAATGTCTCCTTTATCTGTAGGTCTGATATATAGTGTCTCCTGAGCCAGATTTTATATAGAAGAGTCCTTACGATTTTGTCGTATATCAGACCTGCTGAAATAGCTAAAACAACGGAATTTAAGAGGGTACAAATGTGGTATACAGTTGTTTTAGATATAATCTTGAAGGAAGAGCAAGATCTTCGCTGTGTTTGAATGGCTTATCTACGGTTCGTTGGAAAGACTGATTTGGCAATGCCAACTGTTACAAGGAAGCTCAACATGATTATAACAGTCTGTTGCCTAACTTTTTTTTTCTTCTGTTTGCAGGATTCTGTCTTGCCTGATGGAGCACTTGTATACAGAGAAGATGGTGGAGGACTGTGAGCATAGGCTTCTGGAGCTCCAGTATTTTATATCTCGTGATTGGAAGTGAGTGCTGTAAAACAAGATGTATCCTCACCTGATGCCTGTATTTAGTGTTTTTATGCATTAGCAGTTCCTTGTAAAACAGTATAGCTTATGTTTCTTCAAAAGAGGACTTTTAAGATGCCAAGTCTGTAGGGCATCATTGCCTGTCTAGAACAGTAGAAGCAAAAGCTGCTTTGAAAAAGTAAGTGTGATGCCCACTTAAATCAGGTGCTCACTTAGAAATGATGCAGCCCTAAAAAGAATCTCGAGTTTGAGCTCTGAAATTCAGTGCGTCTTTAATTAAAAGAAGTCTCTCTGACCATACTGAAGTTGAAGGTCACTTTCTGTGCGGGTGGCAGCCAGCTTTATCTGCTCTGAGTGCTACAATATGGGAGTTAAGAAAACCAAGCTACTAAGTATAACAAAGAACCACTGTGTGAGAGGCTCCCTGCTTCCATTTCTGCCTGTTTTCAAATTCTCTAGGTGCGATTACAGCCTGTAGAGCAGATGTAATTCCCTTTGCTAGAGCGCTGCTTTTCCAGCTTTCTGGCAGTACTTTGTTTTAAACATCTACAGAGCCCCTTGTGTCTGTGTGGGTTAGGATAAGGAGACTATCAATTTGATAAACTTGACCGGTGAGGAAAGAGTGAGTGTTTGGATTTTCTTCTGAAGAGGATTAAGAGCTGAGGATGTGCAGCACATCAAATGGGGTTGCTGCAAGAAATGGAATAATTGTTCTCAGTGACCACACCTGTGGTCACTAGTGTAAGGCAAGAAGTTGTGGGCTTCGGTTACTGCAAAGGATATTCAAATCAAATGTTAAGCAAATCTGACTCGTAGATGTAGCTGTGTGGAACATTGCCAGTAGTTAGGAGCTGACATGTTCTGTGAACCTTCTGCTCTTAAAATACATGGGGCTTCACAGACCAGACAGTTTAGGGCTTTGTGGCTGTTATCTCAGCCACATCTCAGTATCTGTCTCCATAGGTAGACAAGAATACTTAATTTTTTTTTCCCTCCTGTTCCTGTTTCACTTCATTGCTGGTTGTCTTGCCTGTGCCATGTTTCCAGCAGGTAATTCATTGCTTGAGCCAAACTTAAGGGATTGGAAGAAGGAAGACTGAGTATTTGCATTTTGCTGGGAGTAAAGATGATTCTAATTCATATTTCAGGCTGGGGAACATTAGCTCATCTTTCTTGTTTAACCACTGTTTCCTAGAACGGGCTTCTAAAAACTGTTGTATTAACTGTGTGCCTAACACAGACGCACGGAGTGGAAATGGTTTTCTTACTACTTTTATCATTATCTATATAATTGTGTCCACTGATATCACTTCATGTTTGCCTTCTAGAGTGTTGTAGAAATCTGAAGTTTCCATTTTGGAAAGTTGGCAATATCTTACTTAGCTTTAATGTAATTAAACACCATCTTAAGAGATCTGCCCTTGCAGTTTTCTTGTATGCAAAAGCAAGGGATGCTGAGTCTTCGGTTAGCTCAAATCCAGAGCAGGCGATAATTTATCTAACTCAGATTTTTATGAAACTGGCATTTCAAAATGGCAGCAGTACAAAGTACACGTAAGATATTATACTAGCAAAACATGGTATGTACCTGTCTTTCTGCTGCTTTAGGACATCAAGGAGGTGATTCCTTTTCTCACGTATCAGCATTTGGCTGACATGCTGCAGAAGAGAATGGGATTGCACTTCAAGAAGTGTTGAAGATTTAATCTGTAATTAAAGATATTAGTGTATTTTTGCAAGATTAGGGAGTTGATGCCAAGTTGAGGGACAGGCATTTTGCCACCTGTTGATTCAGTTGGTTAGACACTGCTGCTACATGATGTGGGGTATGAAACTTGAAGTAGGTTTTTCTGCCTCAGAAGCGTTTCAGAATAGGAAAAACGTTAAAGGTTTAAATAAAGTGCTAGTGATAACTTTTCTGTTTGCAGATTGGATACTGTCCTTTACCGCAAGTGTCAGGGAGATGCCTCCCGTCTCTGCCATACCCATGGGTGGAACGAGACTAGTGAGCTGATGCCTCCAGGGGCTGTTTTCTCCTGCTTGTACAGGCATGCGTACCGCACAGAGGAGCAAGGAAGGAGGGTAAGCGCCAGAGTGCAACTTACTGCTCTTTGATCTGCTGTAGAAGGGTTGCACATATGTTTGGAAATTGGACACACTGTGCTAAAACTGCAAGAACTTGCAAAAGCTACTTAAAAGCATTTGCCGTAGGTGGTACTTGCACTGCTTTGGGTGCACAGCCCCTCCTCAAATGTGCCTTGAAGGTCTGTGGTGGTGTTCTGGTAAGGCAAAATGGCCACAATCAAGATGTGACAATTGCCTGCAGGGGGAACTTTGTGCTGACAACAACTTATGTACATCTGTTTAGATACAGTGCCGGTCCTCCCCCTTGTCTTTCCAAAGAGGAACGTGATTCCTTGTACATAGCTAGCATAGCTGCAAAATTGGTTTTACACAAAAAAGGAGTTCCAAGCTCAGCTTTCCTGGGCTGTTTCTAATGAAGTTTTAATGTGAGTACAACTTCAGATTATACTCCATTAAGTTCTTCCTCTTAGTATAAAGCATCCTTTCAGTTCTTTGGAGTGTATGTACTGGTAAACGTGCTTTATGCTGCCTTTAAAGAAGACAGTGGGAATCTGACTTGCTGCCCTGCAATCTGGAGATCCACCATAATCACATTTGCTCGGTTCAGAGCTACTCTTTCCAAGTGTGCTGCCCTCTCGTGCCTTTAGCAAGGCACTCCCTTGAAAGCAGCAGGGTACTTGGTTCCATTTCTTTTGGCACTGTAGTGTACGCAGCCCCTAGGAGTTGGTGGGTTTACACAATGGCCTGGCTTAAAAATTAATTTCTACAGCTTCATTTAAAAGGTCTTTTGTGGCAGAGGTCAAGTATTGATTGAAAGTATTTCTCTTTTTTAAGAATAATTTTTTTAATGCAATTTCTTAGACTGCTGAGTTGAGACTTCCTAATTCCATTTTATATTAGTGCTGACCAAAGAAATCAATAGCCACCTTGCAAATAATCTATCAGAGAGAGAAAAGGTTTTTAAATGTGTTTTCTTGTGGGAAGTAGGCTAAGGGAACAGCTGTCATTTTTGAAATTCAGCATTTGAAAGCAAACTCATAGGGGATTAGATCTGTAGTTTTTTCCAGTGCTGTCCACAAAATGCTAGGTAACTTCCAGTGCTTTGGATTTTTAAATGTATGAAGCTTGAAGCTTTGACCAGTGCATTTTAGGTCTGACAAGCACCATACCAGTATCCCTTGGTTTTCTACAATTTATTTCTTCCTCAGTCTTGGCAAATGCTGGCTCTGATGTGCTGCAGTAGGGGTTGCTGACAAGAAATTACAGCCGGACTATATTGCTTAATTCTGGGCTTCCCTTTTGGTATTGAGAGCATGAGCTGTCTTGACTTGCTGCTGTAGCTCTGAGTGAAGGGGGCAGTGCAGCAGATAATCTAGGGACCTGCTTCGACATCTCATTTCAAAAGCGAAGTGAAGGTTTAAGAGTACAAGATTTATTTTAGTGGAATGAAAAAGGAACCTCCCTCCAAACTAAGTGACCAAGCTCCAAACTGTCTTGGAGCCTGGATTGCTTGTGAGGGTCCCAGCAGGCTCGTGCTGAGGACTAATTCTGTATTTTCTGGGATTGCTGGTGGCATTGGTGGTCATTCTCAGTATGTCGTCACCTGACGTCTTGTTTGCATTGTACTGATTTAGATGACCCCATGTGCTAAACGCTCTTTGCCCTCTTTGCAGCTATCGCGAGAGTGCAGAGCAGAGGTGCAGAGAATCCTCCATCAGCGTGCCATGGACGTGAAGCTGGACCCAGCCCTCCAGGACAAGTGCATGATTGACTTAGGGAAGTGGTGCAGTGAAAAAACGGAGACGGGGCAGGTACTGTACGCAGTAACACTGCTGCTTTGTTTGCAGAGCTGGAGGGGTGCGACGGGCAAAAAAAGGGATAAAGGGACATCTTGTTAGCTGTCTCTTTGTACCTGAGAATATATTAAAAATGCGCGCAGTTTGAAACATAATCTACGTTAGACTGAGAGACAGAGGTGATAGGAAGAAGCTTTGAACCTACTGCATGGCTTCAGTAGGTTCAAACGTGTAGTAGAATGAGAAGGGGATAGTTAACAAGAAGGACTTTAATGAAGCAACCCCACCCCACCCTGACTCTTATTTGGAATATTCTATTACGAGCTTGACATTTCCCGCATAAACTTTATCCCATTTCCATTTGGCAAATACTGACACGCTTCCTGTGTTTATACAGAACTGAATTAACATCTGCTGCTACTTAACAAAATTTCAACAAATACTTTCATGTTACATTGCTGTGCCCCAGCAGAGCTGTAGGGGAGGAGCCATTCAACAGCAGATGCAGTAGAGCATACGACATTGTCTTTTTGAAGTGCCCATCGTAGGTTGTAGTTTGGGTAATTAACCTCTCATTAAGGTTATGTGAAGGACAAATTAAATGTGATATTCCAGAAGTGAAAGTGCATCATACAGCTTTTGAGAACAAGTAGTGACATCCCAGACCACCATTCTCAGTCACTACTACATATATGTGTTCTGGGAATGCCAGTAGAGGAGTGGGATTAAATGACATTTAGGACTTTACAAGGAGGAGGGCAGTTTCACATGTGTTAATGATATTTCAAGCCCAAATTTTCAAATTGGGTTCTTGGATCACACACTACAATGTTTGGTTTTGTAGGAGCTGGAATGCCTTCAGGACCATCTTGATGACTTGGTGTCTGATTGCAGAGACATAGTGGGAAACCTCACTGAGCTGGAGTCTGAGGTGAGCGGTTTTCAGCCTAGGATAAAGGCAATAGTTGAGCATGTCTAGTTAGGCACATCGTTTTGATAACGATGAAAAAAAGCGAGGTTAAAGTAGCTACAGAAACGCTGCTCTCTGGGATCGAGCAGAGAACATCCATTCTAACCCGTACAATGTAAGTTTTCAGGTGGGGTTCTTGGGGAAGAGAATTGAACAATGATTCAGGATTCTAGGCTGGTTATGACATTTCTCCTCCTTAAAATCAATTAAGGTACTGAAGCTAAGATTTCTTGTACAGGTAACCCAGTTACCTTTAGTACAAGTCAAGATATGTCATGGGACTTCATTTTTGGTCTTGCTTGCAAGTGGTTTTGAGTGCCATATTGCAATTTCCCTGTCCCAAAAATCTTGCAGGAAGTAACGGCCAGGTGCATCATTAGAGGTTTTCAGTGAGGTCAGCAGTTTTACTTATTTTATGAAGCTGCATATTGGACTATCTTGCCCCAAACTATTCCCCGTATCTCATTGTGCCCTAGGGGAAGCATACTTCCAGTAGTTACAAAATGGGTATTTCAGAACTGTTGTTAATCTTTAACTCCTGCCTAGGTGTAGGGTGATTTCTTGTGCTGTAGCATCCGGATCGGAGAAAGTCGGCTGAAATATCCAAGCAATGAGTTTTGGTGGAGATCAGGCTCTTCCCTTAAGCTGGAAGGCTTGTCTTGCATTTGCCCCATTGTTGGCAGGACTGAACTCTAGGATTTCCAGAACTGAAGGGCAAAGCTGTCTGGATTGCATCTTTCAAAACCCTGTAGGCTGGGTTGACGTTCACTTGTTATCGCAGGTTTTTTTTCAGAGCCTTTTTTCTTGTCCATTCATGGTGAAAATGAAATATTGCATGTATTCTGCAGGACATTCAAATTGAAGCTTTGCTGATGAGAGCATGTGAGCCCATTATCCAGACCTTCTGTCATGTGAGTACTCAGTAATACTGTGAATATTTTTTTGGGAAAAAAAAAAACAAACCACTGTGTGGGAAAGGTTAGAGGGTTTTTAGTATTAGTTCTTAGCGTACTTGCTACACTTCAAAAGTAAAATCAGATGTAAGCAGTTACAAAAGTCTTTCATTAAAAAAATGCCCTAAACCAAAAATTCTTATTTCCATCTAGTACTTATGCTACAGCTCTGACAACAGCAGAAAAACTGGAGTTTGAAGATGAAAATTGCTATGTAATTGGAAAAAAATCACTCTTTACAGTGGGTTAAAAACTAAAGTTTTTCCTTCCCCCTTGCCCGCAAGCGGTGTGTCTAGCTGCTCCGCTCTGTGCAGCTGCTCAGCATTGCTGAAATAACTTCTTATATTGCTCCGGGACTGAGTAGTTACATAGCAGGGAAGGCACCTAGCTGTGATACCTCATGTAAGCATCGAGTCTCTGCGGCATGTTCTCCTGAGCCTAAAGTGTGTGTGTGTGCCCGAGATGATTCTTTGCTGAACTATATATATAAATACTTGTGTGGTACAACTCTCGCGTGGTCAGTTAATGGTGAGTTAAAGCTCACAATAGAGAGTAGGACTGTAAGTTCCATTATTTCCTGCTCACAGTTGGCTACAGGAGCGTAAAAATCATGACTTGTAACAGCAGCTCATTTTTAAGCCTTTCATCTCTTCTTCAGGAGGTTGCAGATAACCAGATTGATTCTGGGGACCTGATGGAGTGTCTAATACAGAACAAACACCAGAAGGAAATGAATGAAAAATGTGCAATCGGAGTTACTCATTTCCAGCTGGTAAGCAAGCGCTTTTCTCTGCTATCAATGGAAGCCTGTTCTGTTCATTGAGGGTGTTGACAGGAATTAGCTAATTATGAAATCCCTCCTTCTTTGAGATTGATTTCCCGCTGTATTTAAAGTGCTCTTGTGAATTCAGACAGTTGTACTTGCATGCCTGGTTGTAAATGGTCGCTTCTGGAGTTGATTTATTTTCAGGCCCTCCTTCCTTCCTGGCATATGGTGGAGAGGGTCCCAGCTTCTTTAGCAGTGCAGCATCCCCCCTTGCTTCCACATTAATAAATTGTGGACAAAATCACCTCCTGATTGTATAATTCAACAAGTGTTCTTTTGGGCAGCGCTTTTTTTTTCCTCCTTTTTCCACCTCCAGGTGACCAAAGTTTTATGGTTTTTCTCTTTTTCTCCTTTCTCTCTTGCAGGTTCAAATGAAAGATTTTCGATTCTCATATAAGTTTAAAATGGCTTGCAAGGAGGATGTGCTGAAACTTTGCCCCAACATCAAAAAAAAGTACGTAGCACCTGACCAAACAGCAATCTGATCCTGTAACTTTATTACATACTTATACAGTATTTCATGATAGGGCAGCAAACGTTGGACTTCCTTTAAAGGCTGATTGTTTTGTGTGTTTTCCCTTAGTGACTGTGTTTGGCAGATGCTTAAGGTAGAGAGATTGTCTGCCTCTTTAAAATCAGTTCTGCTTTACTCTTGCATACAAGCCTGTCCTCTCTATTATTTTTCTTGCTCTGAAAATAGCTAATGATTACCATTAGTGGACTGCATGTCCCCGGATGTTTTATATCCTTGCTAGATTCATCATCTCTTAAGATGCAGGCTACCGTTGTTCCAGTTGCTGATTGGGGAGGGGAAAATACCCGCCTTGATTTAGCTGGTTTATTCATTTTGGTATAAGGATTTTTTTTTTAATGGTCTACTGCGATGACGTAAGGCTAAATGACACACAAGGTCAATCCTGTTCATGGATAGCAAGACTATTTGCATTTTATGATATAAATGCCCTTCCCATAATGCAAAAGGATTGTTTGCAATGCCACGTTAGGTATTCACCTTCATCTGTTTCTGAGATTAAGTAAAGCTTTTCTGAAGTGCTCACATGACTTAAGAGCAGAGGTCTTGCTGGGCAGGGGTGTGGTGGCATTTTGAATATCTTCCTGTCTGCTAATCTAGACTCCAATTAGATAGCGTCGGATTGAGGGTTTGGATTGTGATCCAGTTACTCTACATAGAGCTGTACCAGGCTAGAAGTAAGCGTAGCTGCACAAGGACTTTATGTTGTGTTTGGATTCTTGGGGTTGGTTTCTCCAATGTGGTGATCCAACACCAGTCTTGGCTGGTCTAAGCTGTTTTCTTTTCTGCAGGGTGGATGTAGTGATCTGTCTGAGCACAACTGTGCGCAATGATACTTTGCAGGATGCCAAGGAACACAGGGTCTCTCTGAAGTGCCGCAAACAGCTGCGTGTTGAGGAGCTAGAGATGGTAAGCATGCACGAAACTCTTGATCTGCCTGCTCTTCTAGTGAGGTCCTTGAATTAAAGCTTCCTGGTTTGTCCACCCTGGAAAAAAAGGAAGCTCACTTGTGAGATGTATCTAATATATTTTTTTTCCACTCTTCTTACAACATGAGGCTCAGCTGCCCTTCACGGTGAAAGTAATGATTGTCTACTTTAATGCCTTAAATATAGTCTCGTGAAGGCTAATGGTCATTGGAATTTCAGCTAGAAGTGATTATGTTTAGTGTTAGATAGCAACGTGCTACACATGCTGATGTCGTTAAAGTCCTCTAGGAGAGAATAAAAGCTTCATTTTACAGGCTGAGGAAACAAGCACAGATGAAGCAACTCGACTCCAGCTGCTCCGTGGATAAATAGGAGTAGTGTGTGTTCTGGTAGGCAAGGCTGCCGCTCGGCTTCCTGCTGCAGTGCTTGCAGCAATAAACTCTTAAGGTCTTTGTCCAGTAGATATTGTTTGAGTGTTAAAGCTTCACCTTAAGTAGGCCCGTATGAGAAGAGGCAGCACGCTCGCCTTTGTAAGGAAGAATTCAAATGCTGCACATCACTAAAAGCAGGGAACTTTGTTCACATCCTCCGGATCACCCAATGGATGTGTGGCTATTAATATGTCCCTTAGCTTTCACGTGAGAAGGTTTTAGCTGTCTTGGACATTTGTGTTGATGCCCTTTTAGGGCAGTTTTCCACTGCTCCTAGCAGTGGAAACAACTCGCCAGCTCTAAAATTCATTTTAAACCCTTTCTTCGGTGTAAAAAGCCAACTGATTCGCTGCATGGATTTGCACAGTTGATTTCCCACTTCTCACACCCTTAAATTCAAAGAAACTGACCTGCCTGTTGTGAGAATTGCTTGCTTTTTGTGAGTAGAGGGCACTAGTTAATAGATTAACAAAGTGAAATAGTCTTTAGCATTCTACTTAAAAGTTCATATTGTGATTTATCCTGCAGACTGAGGATATCAGACTTGAACCAGAACTGTATGAGGCTTGTAAAAGTGACATCAAGAATTACTGCCAAAACGTGCCCTATGGCAATGCTCAGGTAATGGATTTTATTAATAATTTACAATTTAATTTGTACTTTCATTTCAGAAAACTTTTGAAAACCACGTTTGCCCCTGTGAGTGCAGCGTTACATTTTCATTTTGATACCAGTGAAATTTTTCGTTAGTATTTTGGAGCATAATTTAATGTTTTTTTCGCACTGATTCACAAGCGTTAGTAGTGGGTGAATGCAATGCTGTAAGCAGTTCATTCCTTGGTTAATGCTAGTTTTAAGCTATTGGCCGCTGATTACTGCAAATGTTGCTAAAGGTTTCTTAGGTGTAATGCCTGCAAGATGAGGTTTGGGGTTTTGAAGTAAGTCCAGGTGACCCTCTTCATCTCATTAAGTCTTTGTTAGAAAAGATGAGCTTAAAGCAAGTCCTGGAAATAAGTACTAGTAATGACTTTCAATAAAATCTAGGCACTGGGGACCTAACTGCGTAAATCAGGTAAAGATAGCCATTAGGGAAACACATAGCTGTGTGTTTGGAGCAGCATATGACAGAATCATACCAACAATGTGTCTGTTATGGTTGTAATAATGTGTTGTAGATTATTGAATGCCTGAAAGAAATCAAGAAGCAGTTGAGTACCCGGTGCCATCAGAAGGTGTTCAAACTGCAGGAGACGGAGATGATGGATCCAGAACTAGACTACACGCTTATGAGAGTCTGCAAGCAAATGATTAAGGTAATGGTAGTGTGCTGATTTAAGTTGTTGAGGGTGGGATATAAGAGCTCTGTCGGCTTTGAGGTTCCCATAAAGGCTTGTTACAAGACTGTTGTGTTTCAGAAATATGATTGCATTTTTGCAAAGTCATGAGTTTCTTAACTCTGCATCAGGCTGAGGTTTTGTCAGGGCTCTTCTCCTTCAACTTTACTTCCTCCACATATCTGATAAAAGCCTGTGCACTAATAAATTTGTCTTCCCAACTGCCGGCAGAATTGAGGACGAGGTCTGTGCCGAGGCTTCTCATACAGTTTTCATCCAGTTGGTTTGGATTTGGATTGGCTTTTAGCAAAGGTGAAGAAGTCATGATTACAGAGAGGTGTAACATCTTCAGTGCGCTGCTGACCTGGTGCATGCAGACTTTCATCAAACTGATAAAGCAGGCAAAATCATGCAAAACTTAAAATTAGAAATGCTGACTTAAAATGACACCACGTGGAAAGCAGCAGTGCATGTTAATACAAGACACTCTTGCGCAGCAGCCAGAATTGCAAGCCCTGAAACACTTAGTATGTGCGGTCAGTATGCAGTACCCTGACTCCATATAGTAGCCGAAGCAGAACATCTTGAGAATTTATTGCTCTCCAGTACAATCTCATGCTTTTAAAAAAGGACCTGTAATCTCACCAAAATAGTGAGGATTAGAAGATGCAACAGCCTTACCTTACGCCCACTGAATTAGCTTCTAACAAAAGAAATTGGTACCTTGGTCTGAATTTTGGGGTAAGCTGGTTCACTTTTGACTAATTCAGGGTGGGAATGGGCAAATTAGTATCAGTGAGCTCTTCTCTGCCTTCTTATTCTATATGGTCTTGCTTTGTCCTGAGTGTTACTAGTGAAGTCTTTACCTGTCACTTTGTCCAGCCAGCATTTATGCAGAACAGCGGTATGTGTATAGACTTAAGATTCCCTTTTTCATTTCTAAAATAAAGGGGAGCGAAAGTAGTTGGGTATGAGACCTAATTTTGTGGGTATTTCTTGCAAAGTGTGCTGTAACTTCAGAACAGAAAATAAAGGCAAATTGCTTTTGATAGTGCCAACACAAGCTGGTGCCTAGAAGCCAGTTGAGACTGTACGGCTCACTACTCAGTCCATGAGCAGAGAGATTCGTGCCTGTAGTCAATTTAGAGTAGCACTGTTCTCTTTAATAGGAGGTGTTGGGGCTAGGGAATGTATCTGTATACCTCTGGATTGGGCAGGTGGTTATTCTCTTCCACTAATATAGTTGTGGGTTTTTTTTCCAAGTGTTTAGTGATGAAACGTGTGTTTGGTTTTTTTTTTTGCAGCGGTTTTGTCCAGAGGCAGACTCAAAAAATATGTTGCAGTGTTTGAAACAAAACAAGAACAGTGAAGTGATGGATCCTAAATGCAAGCAAATGATTACCAAGCGCCAGATTACACAGAACACAGGTATTGTCTGCTGAAAAAAAACTTAACTTGCCTGCCTGAGCTGTTGAGTGGTCTGTGTGGCTGAAAGAATATTTGCCTTTGTTTTACTTCCCTTCATGGTTGTCGGTGCACACACTGACTTTATTCAGCCAAGTTCTCGAGGGCCGGCATGCTTTATTGGATCCACTTTATACCTGAAGCTCTTACATCACAAATCAAATTAAAATTCTCTTGTGAAAAATTACGTTGTTTCCCCCAAAAGTAAATTCATTGGTGGTACAATGTCATCCAGGAAACTTCTATCAAATCTCTTTTGGAGTGTTATGTTCTGTAATCTGAAGAGATGCATGCATGCTCTAATGAAGTTCTGTCATCTTTCCCGGTTAGATTACCGCTTAAATCCAGTGCTCAGAAAGGCGTGCAAAGCAGACATACCCAAATTCTGCCAGAATATCCTGAATAGGGCCAAGGATGATACAGAATTGGAAGGACAAGTCATCTCGTGCCTGAAGTTGAAATATGCAGACCAGGTGAGTACAACTGGTGCGTGCAAATGAGAAACTCTGCAGGATTGTGCTGAGCAACGGTCATTGAATAATGAATCAAACTTGGGCTTGTGGGGTGTTCAATGTATGTCACAGGCCTTACATAAATAACTTGTATTACAGAATACACAGGTTAAAATGCAACGTGATTGTTTTATGAAAATAAAGGTCATTGAGTGGGTTAATGACTTTCTCCGCTTAATAGCGTCTCTCTCCAGACTGCGAGGACCAAATTCGAGTGATAATCCAGGAATCGGCTCTTGATTATCGGCTGGATCCCCAACTTCAGATGCACTGTTCTGAAGAGGTAGGAGAAGTAGCTCAGCAGCTACTTTTTCAGGATGAAAGCTCCCTTCATGAAACAAATTTTGTTTCTTAAAACGTAAACTCTCCTGGTAATTCAAACAAACAAAATAAAAACCCCTTTGAACTGCTCCTAGCTAGTCAGATTCTCTGCTTCTGACTTTTGCCCAATATGCAAGAATTGCTGTTTCCTGTGCAGTGCTAATATAAAGTTAATTTTTTCGTCTGGGTTCTCATCAGTACTGGTGACTATGGAAAAATACTGCTTTCCTGTTGTCAAAAAAAGTATGCGTTAGTTCTCTGGTCTAGTCAACCTTAACTGGAATACAGTCAGATTTTTGAGCTTTTGCTTTTGGTAGCTGAATCAGCCATGCCGCAAGTATTGCTTATTTCATATCTTAACATTATTTCTACGCTGTTTTCCTCCCTGCCTTCTTTCTCAGTACAGCAATATTGACTTCTTGCTGTTGGGTTTCAAAGGGTATGCATATTGCATGAGCCGGCCTGCATTTGGCTCTGAGGATTCTGGGGAGGGAGGGTATCTCATCGTGTTCTCTAGCTGCACCCTGTGATGAGCTCATGTATTGAGATATAAATGTGCTAAAAGGCGGAATGATTGTTGTGAACTACTTACATTAAAATACCTTTTTCAAAATAGATTTCCAGCTTGTGTGCAGAAGAAGCAGCAGCTCAGGAGCAGACTGGGCAGGTGGAAGAATGTCTGAAAGTGAATCTGCTGAAAATAAAAACGGAAATGTGCAAGAAGGTAAAGGAAATAAATTGAACGTGCTCTAAAAGGCATCCTGTCTCTGCAGAAGTCTGTGGTTTTTCCAGATCACAGCCCAGGCCATGTTCAAGCTAGTATCAAGCCAGAGCTCTGCAAATTTCCATATGCATCTGAGTTCTGGCCTGCAGCGATTCAATTCAATTTCAATTTGCCAGTGAAAATTGTGCCGACAATGCCTCCTTTGCAATTCCAGGCTTGGATCCTTTCTTGACTATGGTTGCCAAAGTTTCTTGTTCCTAATCTGTTTTCTGTTGCCGTCTCTGTTGCAGGCTTCCCGAGTGCTGGGCATGGCCTGGGCACTGGCTATGATCCAGGGCTCTATGAATTGCCCTATGGCTATGGCACCTTATTTCAGTTCTAACTGAAGTAGCCCTGGCATATTGATGTTGTATTTTAGATGAATTATGGGTATTTTAATAAACACAAATGTGGTAACCCTTATGAACCAGAACATTTAATCCAGCCTAAACCAGCATTCATAGCCTCATCCAGGGACAGTAGTGTTTTTCCTCATGATCCTGGATTTAAAAAGATGATGCACCTTTCAGAAACACTGAGCAGCATGAATTTTGTTCTTTCTCCTTTTTTGAGATGTACTTGTAATTTTCCCCCTCCCCAGGAAGTGCTCAACATGCTGAAGGAAAGCAAAGCAGATATATTTGTGGACCCAGTGCTCCACACAGCCTGTGCCCTAGACATCAAACACCACTGTGCTGCCATTCCACCAGGGAGAGGACGCCGTAAGTGCTCGTGCTTTACTTGTATAACCTCCCAGTCCTGTACGCCTTAAGCTGCATTTTCTTACCAGCATTATCTTAAGTACAAGATATTTCCACCAGTCCTTTGCGGGTAATAAGGTGGGACAGCTGCCGAGGTGGTAGATGCTGCTAGAAGAGGGGTCTCACGAAGTCTGTCCTTGTGTCCGAGGCAGGACCTGTTTTTCAGTCCTGATATAATAACCTTGCACCTTTACCTGCAAACGTAATGAGTGTATTGTATGTTCCATCATTCCTGTGATTACTGACGATAGTGTGTGATGCCAGATCCGTAACCCTTCTGTAAAATTCCTCCTCAGTTAAATCCTGTTGAAAACGAGCTCTTCAAACACATGGACTGAAGTATGTGGACTCACTTTTCAGTGAGGTTTATCCTTCACACAGGATACAGCTCCCAAGCTCGCTTATGGCAGTGTTATCTCAGACTGCATCAAAAGCTTCCCTGGAACTAAGCTGCTTCTCTTACAAAAGCAAATCAGTTTGGTTTCACAAGATTCATTCTTAGCTAATCCCCATGGTCCTTCTTGCTATATGTCAGTCTTTGCCCGTGGTTGGCTTCTTTGTTTCAGTATTTTTGACAGACAAACTGAAGTCCTTTGATCCTCTTTTTTTCTTCTCTACTTAAATATACCAGTTTTTTCTTTTCCAATATTACAGAGGGTAGGTAATCTTTGCTACATTTTCTAAAGTCACATAGCAGCTAAAGGCTTTGAGACTTCATCAACTATTCCAAGTCCCCTAAGACTGAGTTCGTCAGGTTCAGACCGCTTGAAACATAATTTATTTAAGTATTTCCTAACCCATTCTTTTCCTGTTTGAGGTCAAGCCCTTGCACCTTGTTACTGCTGTTATATTAGCTAGCTGGGTAGTGGTATGGCTGCTTAAGGAAAGTTAGTGGGGGGAAAAAAGCTCTGAACTTTCCCATCTTTCTGAGTTTATCTGGCATTAGAAATAGCAGCCAAGTATTTTCCTGATCATTATCTTTCGCGCGGTTACTGAATGCTTTTCTGGAATTCTGGATATCCTTTATTTATTCCTGTTTTGTCATAATTCCTTTGATGTGTGTTCTGATGTGTTTGCACTGAAGGTAAGCAGAAGTCTGTAGCTTAGAGAGCGATCTGCCTCTGA
Organism: Himantopus leucocephalus; assembly: GCA_003993805.1. Classification (NCBI taxonomy): domain Eukaryota; kingdom Metazoa; phylum Chordata; class Aves; order Charadriiformes; family Recurvirostridae; genus Himantopus; species Himantopus leucocephalus. The sequence continues at coordinate 1,757,561 of RSEF01000011.1, read as the reverse complement.
GTGTTTGAACTGACAATTGTGTTTTAAAAGTCTGGAGTTAAAGTTTGCAGCCTGTTTGCTGTGAACAAAATAACTCTTCACTGGAAAGCCGAAAGCATCCAATTAGGGATTATTCAAGTAAGGCAACATAAGTATAAAATACAAAATTTTACATTCGTATCTCGTGTGAGAGCATATAAAAGAGTTTGAGTTAGCCAAACTGCTCTGTAGGCACTCAGAACATTTTGATCCCATTTCCTTTTCGCAGGACTGTGTGAAAACTCGGGAAGTTAAACCTTTCCAAAACATTTTGTTGATCAAAAGAAAATCCTAACGAAGCTAAAGAGATAACGCTGTGTTTTTTCCTGAGCTGAATTTGATCTTAGTTCTCTCTAAAGCATAGTGGCACGGAATTTAGAGTACGGCTTATTGAAGGTGTGAATTTATAAGACTTTATAAGAACCTCATGTCAATCCCATGAATTACATCTTGGGTAGGTAATTTCTTTGTGGAAGTCAAAATTCCTTGTGCTTCAAAATGCAATATTAATCATGAATCTTAGTGAAATTGCTAGCTTTAAGGGTACAGCAGGGCTTTGTATCTAGTCTCAGGCTGGCTAGTCTGTTCAGAAACCTATGTAACCATCAGCCTTTAGCAGAGTTGAAGTGTCCCTTTCCAGCAGCCTTTCCGTAGTGTGTTCTTGAAGCCGCTGTTTCTATTTTGTAACACCATCTTCTCCGCTTTACAGAAATGTCATGCTTAATGGAAGCTCTGGAAGATAAGCGTGTGAGGTTGCAGCCTGAATGCAAGAAACGCCTTAATGATCGCATTGAAATGTGGAGCTATGCTGCAAAGGTGAATATGTAAAGGATTTCCTTTTTTTTTTTTTTTTGCATAGGAGCTTTCTGTTGCAAGCTATTTATGAAAAACTTCAACTGTAATGAAATTCTTGTCTCTGAATGGAGTTTAGCATTTTGAGTTTGGTCTGGAAAAATTGCAATCAGGTCTCCTTTTTTGAACTTCTGTATCTTACTCTCTTAGTGCCTGGGATACATCCTCAACAGTGCCGAATTAAACTGTCTTTTGTGCAAGCAGGGCTTGGTCTTCTGTAGAACACGTCTGGGGCAATGAAATAGGGACACCAGAACTGTCTCCTCAGCAGCAGTTCTTCAGATGAATCATTGCAGGCCTGCTTGTTTGGGGTTCAGGCCAAGTCTGACAATGCCGGGAGGCAATAGCAGTACCAGAGCCTAATCCTGATAAATGCCAAGGCAGAGGGTCGCATGGGAAATGCAGCTTGGCTCATTTATTCCCTTCTTGCCTCCAGGTTGCCCCAGCAGAAGGCTTTTCTGACCTTGCCATGCAAGTTATGACCTCTCCGTCCAAGAATTACATACTGTCTGTGATCACGGTTGGCATCTGTGTACTCTTCCTCATCGGCCTGATGTGTGGACGCATCACCAAGCGGGTGACAAGAGAGCTCAAGGACAGGTAGAGCCTGGATTGCCTGCTGAAGAAATGCCTGCCCAGTGCCCAGTTTTGTACAGCCTTCCTCTGTATAGTCTACCCACCCCCTNGAGGAGAAAAAAAAAAAAAAAAAAAAAAAAATTAGAACAGCAGCAGGTGTTGGCTCGGTTTTCCCATCCTGGATCTCATCCACAGCATCTTCATCCTAGGAAAGTTTGTGTGCAACATTGGCAGCCCAGCCAGCAGCTTTCGTTACCCCTTTGTTAGCAGACTCTCGTTTACCTGCCTGTAGACAAGTCTCTGTTGTACTGTTGGAACTGCCTTCACTCTCCAAATCAGACTGATATGACCTGCAGCTCAAGCCGTTTTTAAGTCAATTTTTAAAAGAAAGACATATATCTGCATACCGACTATATGATTTAGGTAATGGTTCGTACTGAAATCTAGTCGTCCTCTGTGGCTGGGTGAAATTGAGGCAGGAAATTAAAGGGTAAATTGCATCTTACACCACAGTTGGCCTTGTTTTGGACATCTTGCTCATCTCATGTAAAGCATCTCCAGAGCATAGTCTTGGACAACCTAAGGACACCAGTCACTGGTGTCACCTTCTAGTGAATATCCTGCTTTTGTGACTGTGGATTTTTTTTTTTTTTTTNNATTTTTTTTTTTTTTTTGGCTGAAAAGATGTCCTCCCTTTTTTCCTCTGCCACTCGCAAGATAGAATAAAATACTGACCAGGATCAAATACTCATGTGAGCTGTACAACTTGTATTTCGGTAGATTAAAGACACGGTGTAGACGCGAGGCACGTAGAGCCTGTCAGTAGTGTACAGCGCTGCTGTCAGCGGGCGTTAAGTGCCCTGATCAGTGACTCGGTCAACTCTTTTTATTAGCGACGATGCGGTAAAATTCTAACACTCCTTTTATTTCACCTCGCTGCTGCTAAGCTGTTACCCTTCTGAATTAACTGTCTGCAGATGGTATTGATGCGCTGGCAATACAGTGCGCTGTCAGTGATGCAGAAAGCGACTGGACGCTCAACGTGCTCTGTCTGTAAAACGGTTACTTGTGGGCTTGTGCAGCTGTTTGTAACTGGCCTGTCTGGGTCTTAATGGTTTGAACGGTAGCACTGAAGAGTGGGGGTTTTGTTTCCACAACTGCAGTTGATAGTGATAGCAACTGGCATTTCCTGGGATGTAGGACACAAGTGCTGGTCCAGAAGGCCAAGCAGGAGTGGATGGGAGGATGATGGTGGTGTAACATCTGGATCTTCAAGGGAAGTAGCTTCCACATTGTTACCATCAATGTGTGCGCTCAGGCTATGTATAGTTACACTTCCAGAACCTGATACTGACCCCCCCAGAGCCCAAAAAAGGTCTTTTAGAAAAGCTGCACTACCAGTTGTGGCCTCTTCTTACCATCATCTTTGTTCCTCAAGTACAAGGAGGCGTGGAGGTCATAAGCCGCGTGCTTTGGCTTGAAACATTGCGTGTGTTGGTGAAATCTAGATGTGACTGCACAGGAGTCCGTGTGTACAGTAGGATATACGTTATTCACCTTTTAGATGTGCTCACCTGCGTGCGCTGCGGTAAAAATCATGTGCCTGAAACTGTCCAAACTTAGGCTGATGCTTGAGCCATAACTTTGTTTTCCCACTTAGTGCGCTGCTAGGTAAGACCTGACATTTCCGGTTCTCCCCGTCGTTCTCTAGAAGAACAGTGGCGGTGAGTTTTGAGACACTTCGGAGTATGGACCAGCTGATTCTGATGATGCTGCGTGTACAGAACAGCATATTCAAAATACTGTGAGCTTTTTGCTGCAACTGAAGCTTTTTGCAAACGTACCCTCATCCCGCTCTTGAGGATGGACAGCAAACTATTAGTCATACGGTTTTGGACTTACTATGCTAGTGAGTCCTTCACAAACACTTTTGGGTTTTATATCAAAGAACACGAGGCAAGCAGTAGCGTGAGTCTGAGCAGTGAAGGTTCAGTGGAGAATTAGTGCGTGGTAGGATCGTGGTTAAGCGGATAAGTAGAACAGAAATTAAGCCTGAATTCTTTCTCTCGCCCCTCTTCCCTGGTGCTAACGGAGCTTAGCTGGCCCTCTGTCAATGGGAAGTGGAGAAGGAGAAGGGTTGATCGTGTCTCTTGAGGTAGCACGGGTGTATAACGCCACAAATGTTAGTTTGGCATTTATAAGTGTGTATTGTTTCACTTGACAGAGAGCTGAGATTACGGCTGGAGGGATGGGTGTGTTCGCAGAGCTGCCGGCAGGGGAAGTGGGGTCTTTGCACGGCCTCGCTCACTCGGCATGAGTCCTGCTTCTCCAAATGTCGATCAGGCATCGTTAAATTGCTATCGGAGGGCTTTTTTTTTTTTTTAAACTGTTGTGACTTTTTGAAATGGCGTTTTGTAACCTGATTAGCTTGAAAAGCCTAATTAGATGGTTTATGGTCTAGAAATAGCATCTTCCACTAAATTCCAAAAGACATTGCAGTGAAAATTGTAGGTTTGTAGCCATAGTTCTGAATGTAAACCCTGTTCAGCTCTGAAGGTGACTTTCTTTACTTTCAGATATAAGGCTTTCTGGGTTTTGGGGCTTTTTTTTTTTTGCTTTTTAATTTGGAGCAGGTTAAGGTACGGGTGCCTGGAGTGCTGCGTTAGGAGTCTGTGGTCAGTGGTGTTTCGGGCTGTGTCAGCAGGCTCGCTGGGAATTCGGTTTCAGTGTGATTGCTCTGGGGTGGCGTTACCGGGATGTGTCTGGGGGCCCTCTGAAGCAAAGGTAGGATACTGAATAAATTTCTGCATGATTCCCTCATGCCCTGTAAGGGCACAGACCCACCTTTTAAAAGTATGACACTGGCAAAGGGTCCAGGCCATTTTATCTCTGAGCAGTGTTGTCTCTTCACATTTTAAAACAGGCACTCCTGGCACTGCTAATGACCAAANTGCTTTTTTTTTTTTTTTTTGTGACTAGTAATCTAGCAGTCCCTGTCTTGAAACGTCCTCCTCCTTTTCACATTTACCTAAATATCTAGAGGTTTCAAAAGCACCGAAACCCACACAAGTACTCTTCCAAAAATAAGCTGCTTGTGCTGTTGCCAACACCACCTCTTGCCTGCAGGTAACCATTTTCCATTGCGGGGAAAGAAAAGAAGTGGTTGTAAGAAACACTGCTGTTGCCTTGAACTTGAGGATGCCTTTTTAACTTCTCTGATCTCATCGAGAGCGCTAGAAATAGCTGCCATCAGCCAAGGGAAGAGTGTTGGTGTGGCAAAACCTGGGGTACCCCTTCCTTTTCCCTCTCGGTGGAGAAGGCTGCCTTCCACGGAACGCAATTTGGGAGGCAGTTGGGTTTTTATGTTTTTTCCTCCTTGTCATCATGCAAACCTTTTCTTGGAGAGCTTATTCTAGACCTGGGGATGCCGATGCTCCTGGGGACGTATGGAAGGAGGAGATGGCTGGGACCTAGCAAGGCATCCAGCCCTCTATTTCCCCCCATGCTGCTGGAAGGGTTAACGAGTTACGTTTCCTAAATGATGACCTGTGTTTAGACGACATGGGTAAGGAGGACTGTGCATGCTGTGCACCTCATTACTTCACTCCTGCTAGCCTGTTAGCGTTCATTCTTGACCTTAAGCTTATTTATTGTTTACCTAGTGGGTCTAATCGAGTCCTTTCGCTCATTTTTTTTTTTTCAACTTGGAGTTCTCCTGCCTCGCCTCCATCATTCAGGCTGCTGGAGTAACTCCCCTGGGTGGGAACAGAATTCCTGGCCCCTTCCAGCCAGCTGAGACCCCCGTGTCTGCGTGACTGCAGAGGGCTGGCAAAACCCTAATGAAGTTCAAATAATTCCGTGACGAATTTTAAGCATTTCACCCAGAATCCGACACTTAAAAATCTGTGCAAATAGAATCAGTCTTGCTCTGAAAGAATCCACGCGTTGCATGAAAAATAAGGGAGAGGAGTGAATGTCTCTAAGAACAGAGAGTGGCTGCGGGTGGGTACGGAGGGAAGAAATGTGGCGAGCCGGGGGGGGGGGGGCCACTCGAATCCCCGTAAT
>RSEF01000011.1:1720712-1751087 GCA_003993805.1 Himantopus leucocephalus | reverse complement strand
TTTAATTTACATGTCCATGCTGTGTAATTTTGAGATGTTACTGAGATTCTGAACATAATAATGTGCATTTTCTTTTTTTTTTTTTCTGTACAGATGAAACGGGAGAATTTAATAAAAAGAGTCTGCAGGTTTTTACTTGTTGTAGTTTATTTCTGCGGGGGGGGGGCGGGGCAGCGCTAGGCCACGCCCCCTCCCCCCTCGGCGCGCTGTCCCATTGGCTGGCGGGCGGGTGACGCGGCGCGTAGGGGCGGCTGTCGCGCCGCGGCTGCCGGCCGTAAAGCGCGGAAGGTCAGTGGGGCCTCCCACCGCCCGCTCCCCTCAGGTGAGCCGCCGCCGCCCCGCCGCCCCCGGGCCCGCTCCTCCGCCACCCCCCTCACCCCTCCCACCCTCCCCTCGGGGTCCGGCGCCTCTCCCCGCGCCCTCACCTTCCCCTCCCGGCGGCCCTGCCCCGCTCCCCGGGGTCGGGGGCTCCGGCGGAGGCGAGCAGGCCTGCTCCGCCGCTGCGGGCCCGCTTCCCGCCCCGACAGCCTTCCCGCCTCGATAGGGGCGTGAGGCGTGTGGCAGGCTGCGGAGAGGAGTGACCGCAGCTAATAACCTGCTTAGCGCAGGCATGGTGTGAAATTCCAGCCTCGGTCTCTGGGCTGAGCTCTGCGGGGTGTCACCGCAGCCAGAGGCGCTGGGTAACGTCCTGCGGGAAAACTGATGCTGTCGGAGGGCGCGTCTCTGGTTCCTCCGGCCACAGACTTTGTTTCTTTCCTCAGGTAAAGGCCTGACAGCGTTAATAATCAAGCTTACTTGCACCCTGTTAACCTCAGCCTTTATGAAGGGTTTCAGAGCGTGTTCTGTGCCTGCTGGCTTTCTCTGATCTACCTGGTGTTGGTGTGAGAGCGGTCTCGCTGTTCTTTTCCAGCTTTCATCTGCTTCTTTGCTCAGTGTCAAGTTATGCTGCCGTCAGAAACAGACTTTTGTACTGCGCTGTACCCACTATAAGTTTAAATCTTCATAGCAAGACTGTTGTTTCAGGATGGAGTAACTGCTCTCCTATTTGTTTACTCATCAGCTCTCCCATGTCCACTTATACCCGACGCACCATGTGATGTTTGCCACTGCCAACCTTGTATATAATAAGATAAGTGGTAATGTGATTCTCGTCTTTTCCTTCCTAGAAGGAGTGGTACTGAGGTAACGTCTGAACACACATCTAGGTGGTGCTTTAAGAAAACTGCTAAATAGCTGCAGGGATGTTTCTCCGATTACTGTCAGATGTCCGGTGGCGGGCGGCTAATCCAAAATGGAGAAGAACGACCTGCTGCCGGCGAAGTACCTCAAGTACAGCAGAACCACACCCAGTTTCCTTGCCAGCACAGGCACAGGTTGTCATCTGCGGTGGTGGAATCATGGGGACCTCCGTGGCATATCACCTTTCCAAGATGGGTTGGAAGGATATAGTCTTACTTGAGCAGGGCAGGTAAGGATTTCTGGTAACAAAACCAAAGAAGCAGGACTGCTGTAATGTGTTATTTCTACCTCTTCACCTGGACTCAGACCCATGGAATAAGCTTACACTGAGCATTAGTAACGACACTTCCTGCTTCTTCACGCCACAGGGCAGACCTGCAAGGTGAAGGGTATCCCTTGTGTGATTGTGATGGGTTAGCCTTGGTTGAGGACCAAACTCCCACACAGCTGCTTACTTTCCCTCCTCAGCAAGACAGGGAGAATGTAGGCTGGAAAGATCAAGATAAAGACATGGAGATTGCTCACTAGTTACTGCTGTGGGCAAAACAGCCTTGCTTTAGGGAGAATTAATTTAAAATAAGTAAAGAATTACTTTATTTCATGCCAGTTAAAATAGATTCAGGTAGTGATAAATGGAAAACAAACATTAAAACACCACCTTGCCTTTCTGGTGCTCAACTTCACTGCTGTGCTCCAGGATCTTCTACCCGCCCCTGCGCCCCAAGGAGCATGGGGGGTGCACAGTGGGGGTATGGTCAGTGCTGGGCACCAGCGTGGGTCCTCCGTGGGCTGCGGTTCCCAGCGGCAGAACTCTGCCCTGGCCTAGTTTTTCCACAGGTCACGGTTCCTTCGGTAGTTAGCCATCTGCTCTGGTGTAATCGCAGGTAATCATGTAAAACACAATGCAGCTGGCAAAGGTGGAGCGTTTTAAGAGAATTAATAATATGTGTAAATCATCCAGCTCCTATTGACTGTCCCTAGAAGTGTATAAAGTATTACATCACTAGCAAAGCTCAGAAGAGATGGTGGGAGGTTACTGTGGAGGTTACAAGCGGACATCACTAAAACATCACCCTGTAATCCGAGTTAAAAGCTCGGATTATCTAGTTTGTTGCAGGATTTAGTGCCTACCTGTAGAATGGCGAAGGCCGTTACAGTTTGGCTGAATACAGGTCTTTGTGTGCTCCTCAGTGAGTTGGTTGTGTAGTCTGTCGCGGAGTACGTAGATCCTGTTGAAAGTTGACTGTGCGGCCCTTGCCTGTTGTTTAGATTTCTGTTTCAGAGGTAGAGTCTTGTTGTTTTCATTAAGTAATTTGGGGACAGTGCTAAGACTTTGGGGGTTTGAAGAAGTGTTTATTGCAGCAGCTTCTAACACCCTAAAGAGGTGCTGGACTGAGGATATTTACTATCTAGCTTAGAGCTTACTGCCTAATGCTGCCTTCAAGAATAGTTAGCTGTGATTCCTTGACTTTGCATGGCTGGGAAGCAGGTAGTGTCAGGTTCTTTATAGTTGCAAAGAGAGGAAATTGGGTAGTCCCATCTGAGACCTTGTGAGCGGTTTTCTTCCGAGTGAAATTAGCTGCTGGGCTTTATTTGTCAGGAAACTTAATCGTTACTTGCCTGGAGTGGGGTATGAATACCACGTTAGAGATCTCCATGAAGTTAGGTGCTGTACAAGCTTGGTCTATGTGCCTGCTGAAAGAGAAAGAACATTGCGTTAGCAGAAAAGTCTTACGTGAAGCACAGCATGGCGAGACCACGCTTCAGCTGTTTGGGTTGTGATTGAGTAGGGATGTAGCAAACAGAATACCTGCCGCAACTGATTGTTACTTTGAATTTCTGAGAGAATATGGACACGCTAAGCCAAAAGCGGTCTTGTCAAAGGCAAGTGGAAAAATGCAAGATTGCTTTAGCAGCAGAAAAGATGACTTGGAAGTATTGTGGAAGCAGGTTGCAAGGGAGATGCTTAAATCTAATTTTCTTGTGTTCCCCTGTCTATGCTGCAGGGAGTTTTTAATAGATTTCTATCTCTACAGCAGCCCTTCATCAAATAGCTAGATGGACCGTGGTGGTTTCAGGGCAGTTTAAAAAGGGACAAGAAATGCGTGTACCCATCTATGGCAGTTCTTGCACAGCAAGAGGGACTTGTTCTTAATGTAAACTGCAAACACGCAAGACTCAAATCTGCATTAATTTTCACTTGAGGGAAATCACGCTTTGGAGGAAGGAAGAATCGGGTAGGTAGGTCGACTTAAGCGTAAGGTAACTTTTTTTTTTAGGTGCTTTATTTGAAAAATTTCAGTGTTTAGGACTAGTTAAAGAGAAAAGGTTGTGGAATACAATGCGTTTTCAAAAGTGAGCTAAAGGAACAGCATTCTAGAGGTTGCATTATCCCTGCATCATCCGCCTTAGAGCTTTTGGTCTGATACGGCTGGGGAAGAGGTTGCTGTCTGGTTGGTTTGCGCTGTCAGCGGAGCTGCTGGAGCAGCCTGATGGGGGTTGCTCCTCTCTCTGCCTGTCAGCTGGATGAAGCCACCTTTGCAACTTCTCCTGCAGGTTGGCTGCTGGTACCACTCGCTTCTGCGCGGGCATCGTGAGCACAGCCAGGCACGTGTCCATCGAGCTGAAGATGGCAGACTATTCAAACAAGCTCTACCAGCAGCTGGAACAAGAGACAGGAGTAAAAACAGGTACTGAAAGTATAATCATTAAGTAATCTTTGGGAAGCTGAATCAAAAGTATCGACACGGAAATACGAATGTAATTTTACAGTGTCTTAAGAGTTGGTGGTTCCTGTTTGGACTGAATCAGATGCAAAAGGATGTTACTATTGTAATCAGAGGGGTGGGAAGAAGGGTATCAGGTGGGCAAACCGAAGGCAGGCTGCCTGCAAACTACGACAATTTTTATGTCATCTGTAACTCGGGTAAACATAGGTGAATTTTCTTAAGGACACTAAAAAGTATATTGCAGTGACTGAGCAAACGGCCTATTTTCTGCACCGATTCACTTCTCAAAACCAGAAGGTGGTTAACAAGCACGGAAGCATAGGCAAAATGAGGTGTCTTACTCTAGTCTGACCCTGGAAATAACAAGAAAACATTGCGTTGAAATTCTCCCTCTCCCTCCAAAATGCTCAGGCGTGTACCTGATAGGAAGAGCTTGGTCACTGAAAGTTTTCTGCTGACAAGGACTTGTGATGCATGTCAGACTCAACAGAGGTTAATAACTGTGGCTGTAATTAAGATTCGTATTAATCTATTGCAGGTGGTGGAGTCACAAAATGTCTGTGTTTAGTTGCTGAGGTTTTATTCTTCTGAGTAGTTATTAGATCACTTTTTTGCCCGTTATCTCCCTCTCTTTTAATAGGTACCATGCGTGAAGTTTCATTTTTTTTATAAACATGAGTAAATGTAGCAGAAAGAGTTAGAACACAAGGACAAATTAAATTGCTTTTTTGAAAAGTTGACTAATGCAGTTTTTAATTACCAGCTGATAAGTGTTTCAAGTTATCTGGGGATCTGGGATTTCCAGGCTCCTGAGTAGTGGAAGCAACGGGTCTGAGATTAAAAGGAATTCCAGATCCTGTCCGTATCTGACTTGACTTTGGTCATTGTCATAGGGTACACGAAGACAGGCTCTATTTCACTGGCTCAGACTCAGGATCGACTAATCTCTCTGAAACGCATTGCTTCATCCCTGAAGTACGTATAAGCAGGAAATACAACTGATCTTAACTTTGCAGCAGCTCTCCTGCAAGACTAATAATGGCGTTTTTCTTACCTTCTGTGGCAGTGTAATGGGGATACCTTGTGAAATTATCACCCCAAAGCAAGTGGCACAGCTCCACCCACTGATCAACATCCATGACCTTGTGGGGGCCATGTATGTGCCAGAAGATGCACTCGTGTCATCTGCCAATGTGAGTCTGGCTCTGGCAACCGCTGCCTCACGGAACGGTATGAGTTTTTTTTATCTATAGAGTGCTCTCCTACATGATAGTTATCTTCTTTCCATAAAAGAAAATTATGTTCTGCGTCTCTTTTGGCATTCTAACTGAGCACTGAAGACCAAAACTCGGTTATTTCTGTAAGGTTCAGATTCTTTAAAATCTGTTTTGTCCCAAAAAACAGGCTGATTGTTTTTTTTAAACATGCTGAATCTTTACAGATCTGCTGTGATAGATCAAGCACCAGTTTGTTGTCCTTACTGGTTATACATTTCTCTTTTATCATAAAAACGATCCTTTGTAGGACCTGACTCAAAATTACACATCAAAAGAGTTTTAATTACCTGCATATGTAAAGGTGTTGGCTGAGTCCTCGTGGAATATTTCATTGGGCACATATGCTTTGGAAATGGGTTTGGAAGCGTAGGAATAAATGCTGTTTTCCCAGCACTTTGACGCATTTGAGTGGTCTAGAGGTTAGATATGATAAGAGATAAAGCTTGTTAAGGATGAAAGTCCATCAGATTGGTAGAAGCTCCTTAGGGAAGATACCTCTCTTAGTTTCTTTTAGTCCAGCTTTTTTTTGCATACTGTTAATTAATTAATTTTTTTTTTTTTCGCAGAAAGACTTATTTCCCAAAAAAGAACCAGTCTTGCCATCTGAAACTACAGACTTGGTTGCATAAAGGAATTGTAATGGAAAAAATTCCATAGTTGAGACTTTTTTTTCGCGTTGTTGACACTGGGGTGTATTTATCGCCCAGATTGTCACATGGGGAAAAGTACTGTAACTCTTTACAGTCTCGGCCTTTAAATGGTGTACAAATTGTATACGTGCAGTTTTACAAATAACAGGGTTTCACTTAAGAATTACTGGGTCAAGAATAGAAATCTTGTCTTAAAGAGAAAATAAGCACTTAGGTTGAGTTTAAGGGTTTAATGTTAGCAGCCTGGCACATTAGGAGGAAGGCTTGTGGTACGCTGACTTTCTTATGTCCTCTTCAGGTGTCCAGATTCACGAACGGACGAGTGTCAGTCATGTCTCGGTCCAGAAGGGTCGTGTGACTGGAGTTGAGACCGACAGAGGACAGATTCAATGCCAGTACTTCGTCAACTGTGCTGGCCAGGTTGAATTATTAAAAGTTTAAATGTTTCTTTCTTTTTTCCCTTTGGTTAAGAACACCTGCACTTTCCTCAGGGTTTTTTTTTGTTTCCCCCCCCCTTTTTTTTTTTTACGGTTTCTGCTTTGGTTTGGTTTACTGGAGTAGATCAAAGTCGTGTTATTCAGTTTCTTAGACCAGCAAGGGGTGTGAAGGAGGAAAGCAGTGCTTGTCGTTTGCTTGGCACCAAAGACTGGATGTTAACCTGCTGAGGAGCACCCCGCAGCTTGTTAGTACAGCTCCGCCCGAGCTCCCTGTCCTGGGGGGCTCACGCTTCTGACAGGAGGAATTTTGCTTTGGCTCTTAGTGAGACACTTAAGTCTTTCTCCACCCTTCTCTCCCTCTCTCACACACACACTGAAAGTTCCTTTTTTTTGTTGCGTTTCTTAGTGTCATGTCTTCTTTGGTCTGAAAATACATTTGACAATTGCTGTTTCTCGGCTTGCAGCCGGCTGTCTTGTTAGTATGGAGTCTTTGCGGTACAGGCACCTAAATCCGGGCTGTTCTGCTTCTAGAGCCTGGTGTTGACTTAGGTGTAGAGATCTTATTTTGCTTTTGTATTGTAAGTTGATACTTCTTAGTCTTGAGTCAGGGCCCCGCTTTTCTAGATCTTATGTGAGGAACAGAAAAACAGTCTTTGTCCTAAACAGTTCAAATTCTAAGAAAAGAGGGGGGAAAATGTAATTGCGGTTTTAGGGGACTGAACCAAATCTTACTTAGTCTTTTACGAAAGCAAACCCACAGAGAGGACCTGTGCTTTTGTCCTGCCTTTTTTTTTAATTGGAGTTAGTTTTCTTCTTTTGCATTCTAACATGCACTTTTTTATTTCAGTGGGCCTATGAGTTGGGTCATTCTGGAGAGGAACCAGTCAATATCCCGCTCCATGCCTGTGAACACTTCTACCTCCTGACACATCCTTTGAAGGAACCTCTGGCAAGCAACTTACCGAGTGAGGATTCTTCAGCTCTACCTAACTTTTCTTGTTGTATTATATCTGCCTTTCCAAGGCGACACATAGTTTAGGACATAAAGGCCGACTAAGGGCTGTCAGTTCTCATTTGGGATTGGGAAGTTCATTCTAGCTGAATTGCTCTGAATATCCTCTTTCAGTGGTGGAATCTCTTTTCTCACTCTCCAGAAAGCTTTTGCTGCAGAAATTGATTTTCAGAGTGGGTCATGTTAGCAGGAGAATGACCTTGACTCTAGCATGACTAGTAGGTGTGTCTGAGATTTGGATTGTTGCATTTGTGGGCTGGAGAGGGTGCTAGCCTTGGCACTATGTTTTCCTTGCAGGCTGCTGTCCCCAAATGGCCCATCTATTCCTTTCCTCCAACTGAAGCTAAGGCTTTACAATGGCATTTACATGTCTATGAGCTGTAGGGGCAACCAAACACTTGAGGTAATTGCTCCTCCCCCATGTTCTGGCTTTTGGATCTCTTAATAAAAAAAAAAGCCCTCGTGTTTGAAAACTGTGGTTGGGAAGTAGAAAGCTTTGCTTATTTACTCTAAGTCGTTAGCAACAGTTTTTGCTTCTAGTGAGTAATGTGTGTAGTCTCCAGGGAATTTGGTTCTAACCAGAGTCCCTGAGTGCTTCACTTTTACTTGACTGAGTAATCAAAAAAAAAAAAGTGTGTGTCTGTATATATATTCACACACGTGTGTGTATATATATGTATATTCATAGCTTTTCTGTACATAGAAAAAAATTGCTATGGAACATGTCAGGTGGAGTATCATAAATGCTTCAAGTTTACGCTACCACTGGAAGAAGCAATCCAGACCCGGTTGCTTGTCCTCACCCCAGTGCTGCCCACCTTCTTTGTGCTGGTGTCCTGTGGCAAACTTGGATCAGTGATTCATCCCCATTAAAATTAACTCTTCTTAATAGAGGAAGAGGGGGGCGGGCAGGACACCTCTTGGTGGAAGGTCTGGTTTTGGGTGCGGTTCCAGCGGAACTAAGCCAGTATAATAGTTCATTATCGGTGCCACAAGGTATCTGACTCCCTCTTGTGTCCTCCCGCTCATGGTAACACTGTCCTGCTGGATTGGCTGCTCTGCAGCTTCAGTTCAGTTCTCTGTGTTGCCCAAAAGTTAAAGTGCGTGGTTGTGGTGGGAGTTAACGCTGGTTTGGTAATCTAAACTGGCACACCGAGGCATCATGTGAGAGCCAGAAATGGTGTGAAAACGTGGGGTTGGGGGACTGAGACTGTCCCTTCTCATGTCAGGGGGCTGCTAGCTCAGCCCAGCCTGTCACCAGACCCCATCGTTGGTGTTTGTGGAACAACAGCCCGAGACAGCTATCCCTTCTCTCAAGTCCCTTCCCACTCCTTCTCTTTCCTCTGCAGCTATTGTAGACCCGGATGGCAGGATCTACATACGCAACTGGCAAGGTGGCATCCTCTCGGGAGGCTTTGAGAAAAACCCCAAACCTCTGTTCACGGAGGGACGGAACCAGCTGGAGATTCAGAACCTTCAAGAAGACTGGGATCATTTTGGTATGTTGAGGAGGAAAGACTCCCGCACGTGGCTTCAGCAGAAGGCAGAGTTAGCAGCAATCCAGGCTGTTCTTGACATGTGTCTGCCTTTACCTGAAAGGTGTGGGAAAGACGAACATTCTCTCAAATTAATTCATCTCTTAATTTATCAGTAATTTGCATAAAACCCCTTTACCAAGGACTATGTTGATATCTGTGTAGTGTTTAAAAACGCCCGCTATCCCTCAGCTTATATTAATTTCCTCTAGTGCAGTGAGGTACTACATAAACTTTCGAGCGCTGTTCTTCCATTTCATTTGATTTTTGACTGTCAGTGCCACATGCTGCTCCTCTCATGACGCTGCACATCAACGCTGTTGACCTGCCATGTAGCCCTGGTATTTTGTTTCTGCAGCTCTCTTCAGCAGTGACTGCCAAGTGCGTTTCCATCGGGGGCGATTGCTTTGTGGACAGAACTTGGTATTGTTGCTTCCCAAACTTCTTCCCACCATTGACAGTATTCCAAATGTTCCGTCTTTCTCTTCCTGTTTTATTTGATTCTATTTTTATATTCTGTATGTACTTTTACATGGAGGGCTCTTTCTGCAAGAAAGAACATAGTGTGGTCTGTGAGTTCCTTCCTTTTTTTTTTTCCCCTCTCTTATGCCTGGTTATTTTGTGTGTGGTGCCCTCTCATCTTCGAATTTGCCTTTTTGGGGAATCCAGTTTTCCCTGGTGACAGAGCTCTTTGCATCCCTTGTGAATGCGCAGGCCTCTATGTCACTCTAGGCACGGATGGGCTTTCACTGGTTTCTTTCGACAGTGGTAGTATGTTCTTCCAGCTACTCCCCAGGTTAAATTGATTAATTTCACTTTCATTGCTGCGAGATACCGTATTGGTACCATAAAAGTTGAAACTCTAGGGGGTGGGGCCAGCATGGGGTGAAGTTTTGTGCTGGCATATGCTAAAGGTTTTTAGATCTATAGATGCCTACAGACTTGCTCGAAGATATTAGCTTCACTAATGAGTTGCTGGAGCTCTGCACCCACTTCTTTTTCGGTGTTCTAGGTACTGCTGAAATGAAAAGGCAGTGCTCACTGGCACCCACGAATTGCCCAAGTTTCAGAAGCAACTGCATGCGATGTTCCAGCATTACCCTTTTATCAGTTCAAACATACTGAACAGTTGAGCAGAGTCAGAGCTTACTCAGCCAATATTTGATCCTTTTTCTAGGGCTGCAGTTGCTCTGGTTTGAGCTCTTGCATTACTGCTTTGATCTCTTCCGTTGGAACACCTTTTGATTTTAAAATAGCCTGTACAGTCGCTTAAAATGTTGGGCTGGATATGAGAACAAATCTAACACTGATCCCTCTTTTTATCAATAAGAAGAAAAAGTCTGTAACTATAGGCTCTCACTCTGGAATTCAATTGCATGAGAGAGGGGAGGAAAAGAGCAGGTCAGAAAGACTGTTTCTGGTTGTAACTTCTCAGGTAATGTGAAATCTGATTATTTTACCGCTTGCGTGTAAAACTGAGGATTGCTATTAATGCTGAATCTTGAGGGCTTTTATCTGGAGTACTGTGCAGAGAGAACTTGTGGACAAGAAAAAACAAAATAGATAGCTTATCCCTTTATTAGCGCTCTCAAATGTTGGACTGTGAATAATTGCCGAAGGACCTTTCCAGCGTGACTGGGCAATGAAGTGGCAAGGAAATTCAATGAGGATAAATGTGAAGTGGCGCNGGGGGGGGGGGGGGGGGGGGTGGGGATGATCTTATTTTCGCCGTACAAAATGATGCACTTTGAACTGACCTTGGGATTGTGTTAGTTCTGTGAAGACATCAGCTCGGTAGCAGTCAAACCAAAAGACAGGTTAGGAATTATTAGGAAAGGGGCAGAAAACACAATCATTATGCAACACTAAATCCTTGGTTTGCTAGATACTAGGTGTTGTTCTAGGCTCCCTAGCTCCGGAGGGTATCGTATGACTGGAGAAGGCCTGGTGAAGGAGCAGCAAGAGGCTGATCAAAGCTTGGGACAGTTTCCAAGCGAGGAATGACTGAGTGGGCTGGGAAAGAGAGATGACTGAAGGGAAATAAACAGATCTATGAAATTGTGAATGAGATGGAACAGGATAGGTGGGGATCTCCTGTTCACTGTCTCTTCTATTATGACAGCTGGGAGGCATCAAAAAAAGTTAATTGAGTATGAATTTCAAAACAAAAGGAGGTGGTTCCTCATACAAGATATACTAAATAGGTGGGACTCCTTGTCAGCATCTGTAGGATATTTTCATGAGTTTGGGAAAGACTGGTCAAGTACTTAGAAGAGAGACTGATTTAGGGGTTACTAAGTAGGGAAAACAGATTTTTAGGAAATCCTCTGAGCTGGTGGTAAGTACAGGCTGGCAGAGTGTGTGGGACAGGCGTCACGTAGATTTGCCTGTTCTTATTCCTTGCCAGGTATCTCTTTGATGTCTGTTCCTATTGTTTTCCCTAACAAAACTGAACACGCTCTTGCACTGTTGAAAACAATACTGGGCTCTTGGTCTGGATGGGCATGAGTGCTTTTATGGAATGCTGTGTGATCCATTTCGAGTAGTTTGATGCCAGCAGGGAAACGGTTTATCCTGCCACTGTATCAAAACGTGGAAGCAGTTTCCATCAGTTCATATAACAGCATACTTCTGTCGGGCTGTCCAGTTTGAAGGTGAAGTAGCTGAAATGCGTCGAGACTGANCAGGGCTGATGGGGTGGTAACATTTCTTTGCCTTTTTTTTTTTTTTTTTTTTTTTCTTTGTCTTGGGTCCTAGAGCCGCTTCTGAGTGCCCTTCTGCGCAGGATGCCGGATCTGGAGGCTCTGCAGATCATGCAGTTAGTGAACTGCCCAGAGTCCTTCACGCCAGATATGCGGTGCATCATGGGAGAGTCGCCCACCGTGCGGGGCTACTTTGTTCTGGCCGGCATGAACTCAGCTGGTATCTCATATGGTGGGGGAGCAGGCAAGTAAGTGGTTTATCACTGTTACACGTGTAAGTAAGGTTTTAGCAGAGAAAAGAGACTGCTCAGGTGATCCTTCTGCATAGAATGTTCTGGTCAGTATTTGTCACCTCCTCTCCGACAAAGACTCCTCTATTATTTCCAACTTGAGTGAAGGAGAGGAGTAGTTGCCATGGTCTGATTATGTTCTCCTGTGTGTATTCCAAATCTGTGTTGGACTCTCCTCCTGTCACGCACACCTCCTCTCCTCAGGCATCACATCTCGGCGATCAGCAGCCTGATGGGAGTCAAGCAGGCTTCCTTCGAGCTAACTGGTCTGATTTTTTTATCTGCCAGGAAGAGATAAAAGCTTAGCAAAGCATATATTCCCTTGTCTTCTGTACTCTGTGATCCCCTTTAATTTGTTATTTCACTGAAGTCCTTAGATCATTCAAGTTGACACAGCAGTTAATTTTGCTGAAAAACAGAGTGAATCTGATGCAGATGAAGCACCGCATATGTGATGCCAGTGCTGCCAGTACTGTTAAAGACCGTCCTGTGCCAGTGAGCTAGGGATGGAGTTGTTTCCCAGTAAAATCCGGTTCCTGTGTTAATGCAAATACTTTGACAGGCACATAAGCGTGATTCCAGCAGCAAAGGTGCTTGCAGAATGATCATCACTCCCTCTGATTGATTGCCATTTGGTTTTGGCAACCCAGCATCCCTTCTGCCATACAGCCTTCTTAACGAGCTGCTCGTTTTTCATGGCAGGTGTTAGTATCTGCATTTGTCTCCACTAGTTTCTGTCTGTTGTCTAATAATTTAACTCGCCAGAGAAGCAACTCATGATTTTATTTTTCTTTGTCATATAAAATATAGAGAATCTTTGCAGTGAGGTTCTCTAAGAATCAAAATAATTTCTGAAGGTAAAAGCACTATTTGTCCGTTTGTTGCTACAGCCTCAAGATAAGCAGCTTAGCTTGCTAATGTAACTTGTAATGATCCGTCTCAAACCCCTTTGTTTTTCTGTTTACTGACTGTGAACAGATCCTTCTGCTCTGCTTTGGTCTGAGCTGCCTTTGTCCTTTAGCTCTGGAGCATGCCTTCCTCCTTCACTGCTAGAAGTGTAGCTAAACATAACTTGGCTGGCACCTCGTGCTGAAATGAATGCTGTCACTGATGGTTTGTGGCTGAGCCTACACCAGGTACTGAAAAATGACAAAGCAGTCAGCCTCCTAACTCCGACCTACACGTACTCGGCTCCTCCTTTTGTAGCGTAGCCCGAGGATTTGACACCGTGTCAGCCAGGCTACCTGTCCGGGCTCTGGCTTCATTTACCACGTGCCCTTAACTTCCTGCTGCCCTGTACGTTTCATCCTAATGGGAAGTTAATGATTTGGAGATCTGGTGGATGGGTTTTATAAAGGGAAACCTTCCAGATTCCGCTAGTCTTTAGAATACCATGTTAGTTGTCTTCTCTCTCCCTACTGCAAGAAAATCTCATGTCCAAATTGCCTTGCTTCTGACTTCAAAGCTAGACTCTTTCCCTTAAGACGTTGCCTGATATCTGTCTGTCTTTCCTTGTTCCGTCAGGTACCTGGCAGAGTGGATGGTAAATGGGTATCCATCAGAAAATGTCTGGCCTCTGGATTTGAAGCGTTTTGGTACCCTTCAGAGCAGTCGCACTTTTCTCCGTCACCGTGTGATGGAAGTAATGCGTAAGTGAGGTCTCTGCATTCAGTGCTGGCCAGGATGTCCCAGATTTTCCTCTTTGCTCTTTCCTGCACAGTGTCACCTCTGTCATCACTCGATGAGAACCACTTTCCCTTCTTCCTGGCCTCCTTTGTGACAATACAGCCTCCTTCCAGGAGAAAGGAAAGAATGTTTGTTGGGTTTTTTTTGTATTAGGGGTGTTTGTATGAACTTTTCTTAAAGAAATGCTGTTGGTACCGTGCTCTCTCCTGTTTGCCTCTGGTATAGGGAAATTTGTGCGTATCTTTGTAGGAGTCAGCCTAATAAAACAATGCCAAGGTCTGAACTTGGAATATTACGCTGTTTCAAACATTGTTATTCTTTGCACATCATTACAATGTGGAAATACTGTCACTTCCAACTTACGAGTATGTGATGCAGTTATCTTGCACCAATCAGGAAGCCTTCCTAGACATATTCTGCTTTCTCCTGTCAAAATTTGCGATAAATACCATGCAGAATAGATTTGAGATGTCATTGTTCCTGTCTAAAGCCATACCTAATTTCCTCCTATTGTTTGATTATCTGTCCTGAGATAATGAGGACGACTTCTTTTCAGGTTTCAAATGGAAGCATGAAGTGCACCACAAGTTGCAAAAGAGGAGCGATTATTTGAATACCAAGTCTAAACTAAAAACCTGTGTTCGTGTGAAAGCGGAGGAGTTGGGTTAAACCTCTTAGCCCTGCTATGGCCAGGAAATAAAAACCTTATGCTTTGACCTTCCTCCCAGAAAAATCACTATATTCTCAGCATTATTCTGCAGTTGCTTTTCAATACAAATCTCGATTCTGATAGCCACAGAATCACTTTATTTTGTACAAGATAAGTACTATATTCAATTTCTGCTGTGTTATGTTCCCATTCTAATCTGTTCTTCCCTCTACCCACTCTTTTAGGAGTATCAATACCAGATAATGCCAATAAAATCATTAAATCATTAACTACGAGGCAAAACCAATCGAAGTATTCAGTAACAAATACTTGGCTCATCTTCAGTTTTAAGCAGTTTATGACCTACGTAGAAACTTAACATTTATAAAGAAGTGTTCAGGCATCCTTGAGTTACTACTCCCCACTGGTAACCAGGGAGGATGCTAAACCTTTATTAGGGTAACTTGTTTTCTAAATAAGAATATTCTATATTGGCTGGAAAGATACAGGAGCCATTTGGAAAAGCTTCAATAATTAGAAAAGGCCAATATTTGACAAGGTAAATTAGATGATCCTCGTAGCTGTGGGCTGCCTAGCCCAGCTAGTATTGTCAAAATGATAAGTGTCTGATACAGTGCGCTGTCAGGGAAGAATCATGCATAATTAATGCTAGTCAACATGACTTCATGAAAAATAGAGTTTTTATTATCTTGACAGTATTGTCATGAGACCATAAGTATCTAGAAATATAAGCGTTCCGTGCAAATATTGTTACTCTGATTTTTCAATAGCTATAAACGAATCAAAACAAATTTGTCGATTTTCAAATACAGAAAAGGAAGGTCAGAACTGTTTTGAGGGAATTTCATTAACGGTTCAGATATTAGTAAGTATGTTTATTGATTATCTGAAAGAAAATTTTAGATAATTGCTTTGCCTAATAGCAGCTCTTTGTTACCGTTGCAGCCCTCATGTGTGACCTGAAAGTTCCCCGTTGGGACTTCCAGACTGGCAGGCAGCTGCGTACTTCCCCGTTGTACGACCGCCTGGATGCACAGGGAGCTAGGTGGATGGAGAAGCATGGGTTTGAGAGAGTCAAGTATTTTGTCCCACCTGGGAAAGGTGAGATCGTATTTTCCTCTGCCTGGTTGCCATCCCTATCGGTCTGTGTTTATGAATTGTCCCTTTGATTCTGCTTTACATTAGATCTGCTGGATTTGGATCAGAGCAAAACCTTTTACAAACCAGACTGGTTTGATATTGTGGGTTCCGAAGTCAAGTGCTGTAAGGAAGCAGTTTGTGTCATTGACATGTCGTCTTTTACCAAGTTTGAAATAAGCGTAAGTACCTAGGAAGTGACAAAGCATCAACCTGGTAAAGGTGGCCTTTGGTTTATTATTCACTGCTTTTGCAAAATTATGAGTATAGATAGAGGAAGTCAAGCTGTACGACCAAATTCAGGTTGTACCACAATATTTAGCATAGATTGCTTTTTTACTGTCGAAGGCCCAGTTGATAGAAATACCAGCTTAGCCTAGAAATAGAATTTGACCTCCGGCACTATGTCACCGTTGTACCTTATTATGCTCGAGACATCAGTGTCACCATCGTTATGAATTGAAGGAATTTGGGCCAGGACGTTGATGCGATCTTAAACTGCCCCAGTGGATTTGCATTGCTCAGACGGCTTGGCTGACTTTCTTTCCTTTTCAATTCGCGTAGTCCACAGGAGACCAGGCCCTGGAGAGTCTGCAGTATCTCTTCTCAAATGACCTGGATGTGCCAGTTGGGCATGTTGTGCATACAGGCATGCTTAATGAGAAAGGAGGTTATGAGAACGACTGCAGCATAGCACGGCTGAGCAAACGCAGGTAGGTATGTGGACAGCGTCTTTAGCCGTCACCCTTTGGGTGTTAGACCCTTTAAGAACCTCTTAATGAAGATGATAAACTTTTTTTCACGGCTGTAAACTAAAAAGAAAAGTCGCAGTTCTCCACTTACATTCCTAATTCAGTAACCCAAGTGAAAAGGAGCTCCTGAATTTATGAATGTTGGGGAAAATACGCCTTTTTCTGGGACTACACATGAACACAGATTTCTACAAAATGCTAGGCCTGCGGATGTTTAATTGCTCAATTGAAATACAAATTGTTTTCAGCAGTCATTAGAGTTTATTAATTTAGGTAGTCATTTAAAGTACAAACCAAGCAGTTCCTCGTTGTCTCCTGGCCCATCTCCGCATTGGAATTGCATGCTGAAAATACTGCTTTTTGATTTCAGCTTTCATTGCAGTATGGGTACTCTTAATTCTCAGCTCTGCCGTCTCTCGTGATTCTTTTTTGTGCTCTCTGGTGCAAACTGACATGATCACAGGATCTCATCCTTAGACTCAACAGTTTGGGCTCTCTTTGGCATTTAATAAAAAAATCGTTCTCATTTTTAAAATCTCCTTCATGGGCACGTCCTAGCTGAATGTCGGTTTTATTTCTCTGGACCATTTTCTGTGTGTGCTTTCATTGTGTTGGTGTGAAAGCATTCTTCTTTGCTGCTCTTTCAATTAGAAACAGCTTTTCTTTCTCTTCCTCTTCTGTCTGCGTTCATGTATTGCTTAAAAAGTATTGTCCTTCTCTGTGTGAAACCAGTAGCCTTCCTCCTTGCCTACTTATTTCTGCAGATGTTATCTCTGTCAATAATGTACTGTAACTCGTAGTTTGTATGAAAGAGACTCACACGACAAGTAGCTCATTTTCACATATCAAGTGGAGTTCTGTTTTTGGAAACTTAATAATAACCACCATTGTCTGTGGAAAGACTTCTGCTGAAACAAGAAATCGCTGTGTGAACCAAGCACTCTTCTGACTGTCAGAGGAGACAGAATCACTGGTGGTGAAGGGCTGCAAATACCTTCTGCGAAATGATTGTGACTTTTGAGATACCCTGTGAACTTTCTGTAGAACTGTCTGTGTTCCGCTTCTAGTCGCTTCTTGTCACCAGACTGCGGCTAATGCTTGCAGGCAGGGGTTTCTTGTCATGACAGATGTGATGGCATTGATCCAGAGGCTTTAGCTGGGGTTTTTGCAAACCAGCTTGTTTTGGTCTCCTGTTAGCTTGGAAGCTGCTGAATGGCTCCAGTCGTTCGTGGACAAAGAATTAACTGAATCATCTTGTGGCTGTCCATTCATTGTTTCTTGGTTTCAATTTGTCTGTTCCAGTTTCTTCATGATTTCCCCGACTGACCAGCAAGTCCATTGCTGGGCCTGGCTGAAGAACCGCTTGCCCGATGACAGCAACCTGACCATGGAAGACGTGACCTGGAAGTACACGGGTAAGAAATTACTGAAAGCAGACCTCCTTGTTCAGCCTGAAATCACAAATGGTGTCTTGTGCTGCATGCCAGTTCAGTGTTGAAGGTGTCTAGAGCGGTGGCTGGGTCTCCTTTCCATACAGTTGGATGAAAACAGCAATTCGGAGACTTCCTTCTAGCAATCCATGAGCTGAGAGACAGCTTTCCTTTCCTGTGGACCATGAGGAGAGAGAGTTTAATGACTCTTTCCTCTGTTCTTAAATGTACCTATTAATTCAATAAACGCTAGGACTTCAGAAATTGGGGCATATGCAAGTTAGACACCGGGCGAGACTTCTCCAGTGTCACCCTAATACTGTTACCTTCCCCTCTTCAGCTCTCAATCTGATCGGCCCTCGTGCTGTGGATGTATTGTCAGAGTTGTCGTACGCCCCGATAACTCCGGAACACTTTCCCTCTCTCTTTTGCAAGGTGAGTGGCTGTACTTCCTTCCTCCTCACCCTGCTAGGTTTTCTGAAGCCTGTGTGGAAGCAGGGGAAGGATGATGTTCTGGGTAGTTAGAGGGCAATACAGATTTACATATAGATTTACTGTGCGGTTACTGAGCTAGGTTGGTAATGTACTCAGCTAGGCTCACTTTGTTAACTACTTCTCTTGGGATTCTGCCTGCTAAATATATAGGCGAATATGCGTTTGTTTTCAGTATTCCACTCACTGTAGGCTTGGTGCCATTTCATATCTTGGCATATTTCATACAATCCGTTATGAAGCTGTCAGTCAGAGGGGCAGTGGGATCGGTGTCTCGGGAATCGTTGTCTCCTGTCACGTTGAAAGGCTGAGCAGATAGCTGCCATTCAACCTCTGTTTTGTATCTAGAACAAAAGCCTTTCCTGACCTAGTTCCAAGGCTTATTGCCAAGTGTCATGAAGTGATTAAGAAGTTTGGATAATGTGGTATCGCTATTTGATTTTTTAAATTGAAATTCTTCACAAGTATGTGCCGGTGGTGAACTGCAGTGAGGAAGGGGAGAGGGCTGGCCGGCGTGCCTTGCGTTACGCGTTGCACTCCGTCTGGATCTCTGTGCTGTGTTCCAGTTTGGATGATTTCACCCCTCTCTGATTCTGCAGGAGATGAGTGTGGGCTATGCTAATGGCATCCGTGTGATGAGTATCACTCACACAGGAGAACCTGGATTCATGCTTTATATCCCTATAGAGGTAAGAGTACACTGTCGCCTTAGCTAATTAGAACAGTTGCTTGCATGTATAATCAGAAACACTTTGCATGCTGACTCAGGGCAATGAAGCATCTGGTCTGTACCATGGGAAAGCTGCCTGCAGGCACCAGGGGGAGTTTCCCTGCTTTGTATTTCATTCCAGTCAGGCAGACCTCTTGTGCTCCGGAGGCAGGGCACAGTAACATCCATGGTGGTGTGTCCGATGCTGTTGCTTTCTCCTGGTGCTTGTTGGCAGCTGTGTTTCACCCTTCCTTTGCAGTATGCCCTTCACGTGTACAACGAGGTGATGAACATGGGACAGAAGTACGGGATTCGGAATGCCGGTTATTATGCGCTCCGCAGCCTGCGCATTGAGAAGTTCTTTGCGTTCTGGGGCCAGGATCTGGATGCCTTTACCACTCCTATGGAGTGCGGACGCGAGTTCCAGGTCAAGCTGGAAAAGGTACAGTGGAAAACTGAAATGACTTCCTGCAGTGGGGTCTGCTGTTGCGGCAGAGCGGGGTGGGAGAGCAGTACTGCGCTGAAGGGACTGCCATCCACGTGGGTAGATATATTGGGTTTTTGATGGAGCTGTGTGCAGTGTGTAACTATAACCTATGTTTTTGTATTTCATAAAGGTGCTAGAAATATAGACATCTATAGAAAAATAGAAATATAAAAAAATACTGTCTTCCTCCTTCCTGGGCAGAATTCTCCGTGATCTGTGTAGCGTGCTGTGTTGCTCATGTGTGCAGTGCTCAGTATAGTGAGGGTGCTGTGTACCTGACAGATGCTGAGAGTTCATGTTTGTCCCAGCTGTTTTCCCAGTCTGATGAAGCAAAAGCCAGCCTGTCCATCAAGCGGCATTTAATGAAGTTAAATAGGAGGATAGGTGCCAAGAACAGGTGTTTTCTATTTTTACTGAGTTCTCTATTTTTATTAAAACATAGAACTGCGTAGAGTTGTATCCTGCTTGTTGTGGTGGCAAGCGCCATCCATCTCTGTCGCTTGCTTGTTGCCTTTTTTCTTGCATCTTTGCGTGTGCCAAAGCAAATGCTTGTATCACATAATTCAGAGAGGGGAATGTAGTGATTAAGGACACAAATTTCATATGTTATTACAGTTTCCCTCTGGTTTATACAGCATGGTAGACTTCTGGAACCAGAAAGGGCAAAAACTAGAATGGTGACACGTTTTCACTACAGTGGAAATTAGAATGCATTTTTTTAAAGGCCCACTTCAAATATTTTTGTAGCTTTTAACATCTGGAACAAGAAACACGACAGGAAAGCTTCTACCTGAGCTGGGCTTCTTGCCTATAGAAGCTGCCTGTCTTGATAGGCCGTGAGTTCTAAGCACAAATTCACCTGGTGTCAGTAAGCTTTTGTCTGCCGAAACTCGGCAGCTGCTACATTTTGTGTTCCCTTCATCAACTGATGCTTTCTATTTCTCCACAGGGAATGCAGTTTGTTGGCCAGGAAGCACTGTTGGAACAGAAGCAGAACGGTGTGTACAAGCGCTTTACCATGTTCATTCTTGAGGACCATGACACAGATACAGACCTCTGGCCCTGGTGGGGGGAGCCCATTTTCCGCAACGGCCGCTACGTGGGCAAGACCACCAGCAGCGCCTACAGCTACAGTCTGGAGCGCCACGTCTGCCTCGGCTTCGTGCAGCACTTTGATGAGAAGACGGGAGAAGAGTTGGTGGTGACAACTGACTTCATCAACCAGGGCGAGTACGAGATCGACATTGCTGGGCAGCGCTTCCAGGCCAAAGCCAAGCTCTACCCCTTCAGCTCCCTCTTCACGCACCGTCGCCGGAAGGACGAGGTGGAACTGAGCGGCTACCAGAGGGAGTAGTGCTGACTAGACCTGACCCGCTCCTTTTCCCAAGCTGGAGTCTTCTCCCACCATCTTCCAGTCCTTTCTCCTCACCCCTTACGTTTCTTTCTTTTCCTTTCTTGTCTTGCAACTTTTAAACTTTTTCCAGTGTGTTACATTTTGTATATTTTAAAACTTTTAATTTTCGAGCTTTCCCCGATCCTTTCTGTCTCCCTCCTTCAACCCCTTTGCTTGCCAGGCTGCCCCATGCCCCCGTGGATGAAGCACAGCGCTGAGCATGCATGTGGAAGCCCGTGGGAAGCCTGTACAGGAGTGAACCCCACCAGAGGCCCTAGCCTGATGGTGATGGGAAGGGTTCGGGCGAACCCCTGAGGACTACACCCTTCCTCTCTCCTCTCCAGCGTAAGGCGCGGGACAGCGGGTCTTTGCTGTCTTGTAGATGAACGCTGTGACTTCACCCTGCGCTCCGCATATCACGTTGTAGAGGGGTCGGTGCGTCGATGCACACAGCAACAGAACGATCAGCTACCTCACTGGCACGAGACATAGCGTTGCGTGAGCAGCACCAAGAGACAGGTTTTGGCATAGTCCAGCCTGTCACCGCCCCCGTTTGTCCACCAATTTTTTTTTTTCCCCCCCCTAACAAGGAGTCAAGTAGGTTTAACCATCAGATCATTGAGATGCCAGTAGTGCTGGTAAGTTTGCTGTTGTTGGGATTGGATTTTTTGCCTGGGGTCGCTGAAACTAAATGGCCTTCTATAAATATAATTGAAGATCAACATGTGTGTTTCAAGTCTATAAAGGAATGGGATTTGTTGGGTTTTTTATTAGCAAAAATACTGATTTCTAACAAGGACAGATGTTAATGTTTAATGTTAATAACAGTGTTGAAATGCTGCTTCAGTTTCAGCTGCACAGTGTACAGTCTCTTTGGGGATTTTCTTCCACTTTCCTTTGTTTATGTGACTGGGTCAAGCTCCTCTGGCAAAGTTCATGTAAAACTTGTGTTGGTTTGGAGAACTTGAGCAGCAGGAGGGGACAACATCTTGTATTTTCAGCTGCCCATGGTTATTTTGAAATTAGAGGGAAAGACCCAGGATTCGTCTCACCTGTGGTGCTGGCGGTATTGCAAGAAACACTGGGTTTTCTTCTGGTGGTGAGGGAGCATCTCAGCAGCTCCTGCCAAACTGGAGAAGTTGTCTTCTCTTTTTCTCCTCAAATCTGTTGCACTTCTTACTTCTCTCTCTTGGTGGTACCTCAGCCGAAAGGGATTAAATAGAGGGAGCGTAGGGATTGTGGCAGTGGGATTATAAATTGCTTTCCTTCAGCAAAGCTCTTCATCACGCTCCTCATACAGGTGCTTCAAACAGTGCAGCTGGGTTTCACCCCTTCTTCAGGTGTCAAAAAACACTGATTCAAACAGTGATGGTAAACAGTAAAGAAGTGGAGGCATGCTGAACAGTATTGCATATATTTACATCATCTTTTTCTTCTTCCCATTGCGAGCACAATCGAAAGCAAAGATTCTCTTTATTTACTTGAAAAAGATCTGTTAAACGTTTTCCTTGCCTCTGCAGGGACCTGCATGCTTGTCGTGGTCTTTCTGTCTGGAGTTCAGACACAACCTTGCACTGATGTCTGCCCTGTCAGCCGCGATGAACACCTTCTCTATGATCTAGAACCTTTTTTGGGGCACTTTCTTTTCCATTTAAATGGCGAACATCAGTAGTGTAAATATGAGCTCAAAACCTTGCCTGGGTCTTGTCTTAAGTTTGCTTTCTGCTACTTCAGTTGCTTCGGGTCACGCCTTCAGTTGAGTCTGTGGTCTGCCAGTTCGTGCTCCAGATGTTTTCAGCATACAAACGGAGTTGGATGGCCTGAAGGTAGCAACATGAAAGTCTAAAACCTTTACGGCTTAAAGCAGGTTGTTGGAGCAAGCTCCTCCATCCAGGGTGGTACGGAAGCTGTGAAACCTGGGAGAGCCAGGAAAGGGTGTAAGAGAATTAAGGATTTGGGCATGTGGTGTAGTAGGTTGAATGCAGATATCACTTCTTCGAGCGTGCTCTCCTTTGGGAATGGTGAATTCCTTTGGCGTGCGTGACCTCTTCAAGGATTTCAATCTTACTTTCAAATGGACATGTAGAAATTCCCAGTCTCTGAAATGTGGTGCCTGTAGTAGGACAGCTTTTTGGGATCTCGCAGCTGAGATTACCCTGCATGGCTGTTGAAGGCAGAGATTGTAATTTATTCCAAGTCCCCCTCTTACTGCTCTCGGAATTAAAATTTTGCCTGGTGTATCAGCATTAATTGCTTAAATGAAAGGTTCATAAGGCATCTAATAGCAGTTTAAAATGCAGTCGCTTCTTGCATGCCTTTCCCATGGAGAGAGATACTTTGACCCCACTATTCCCATGCTGGATGTGCGTGCCAAGGAGGACCGTGGTCCCCCCATTGGTTTTATGGGATGTTGCTGTGCCTTCCTCATCCAGGGACACAGACGTTCAACCAAAGAGTTTTATACGTGATACTTCAGATGTGTCTTAGAGCAGCCCTTCTGATTAGAGTTTATTGACCATTTGTCGTTCACTGGTGAGGCATGATACTTCTTCAGGAGGAAACAAAGCTGAGGCTAGCTGAAGGACTTAATGCAACTCCTGGGGAGAGATTTTTAGCTCAAACCATTCAGTTTGTTCTCTGCAGAGTTAGAACTGGGTAAGACCAAACTGGAAAGTTAGCTGCATGCTGTCCTCTACCAACCTCTCGTTCCTCAAGTATCATTTAAGTTGCAGCCAGATTATATTCCTCCTCGTGCATATTTTTTCTTTTCCCTAATTTATAGGAGCCTGTTAGTTCCCCAGACAACTTTTGATACCCATGTCTCTTCCCACAGCCGTTCTGACAATAAAATTGTGTTTTATGAGCTACTCTTGTCATTATGTCTGCTTAGGTTTCTTTTATGTCTAGATCTATTGACTTTTCAATACCAAAAATAGAGAGTGAAAATAATTTTCCGTCATGTCGATGGATACAGTAACACTTTCTGTAATGTTATGTTTGCTGTTTGAGACTTAGAGATAGGTGGCTTGATAATTGTCAGTCTTGCCAGCTCGTTAACTCCTACTCTGGCTTTCCCTGCCATGAATTCTGATTCTTGTTTTATATCCGAACCTGTAGTCTTCAGCTGCTGTTCAGGCTTAGTCGATTTAATTTCTGGCAGCTATTTTTAACCTTATAATGTCAAAGAATAGTTTGCCTTCACCAACTTGAATACCCGTTAAGGGGACAATTGGATATGATGTTTTAAAATAGTGCTAGATACGGAGACCGAGGAAGGTGCTTCTAGTGTCGTGTTTTCTTCCAGAGGTATTAAATGGTGATGTAAGATTCTAATCCCTTTATCTGATGACTAAAAGTAGAGCGCCTAAAAAAAGAACAACAAAGTCAGTTAAGAGTTACCACCTTTAGTACACCTGCAAATTAGAAAATTAGAAATCGGATCTTGGAAGCTGCGCAGTCTTAGCATCTAAGATGCTAAACAACACGGACTGTAAAATTATACGTCGTGATTCTCATCCTTAAGACTGCCTTAAAATGCCTTCTCCTGAGAAAGGCGGTTTGTTCTCATTCTGCATGGTAAGACTATGAACCTTGGATGGGAAATACTGAAATAGCATCGCCCTCCTCTGCAGCGAGAGGGGTGATGGCCTCGTTCTGTGCTGCAGCAGCAGCAGGTCTGCCCTGTGCACCTCCTGCGTAGCAGTTGCGGGGATGTTATCGGTGCTCTGAGTCTTGCTGTCCAGAATGGGAACAGTCCTGTAGATCTTGTTCATGCAGGCAACTGTGTGAGAGAAATGCTCGAAGAAGACCTAACTGGAGCTGAGTATGAGAAAATAATTTATCTTTTTGGCTAAAATATCATAGGTTGAGCATAACCCATGTTAGGATAAACTTATTACCCGTCAGTGATGAATGTTAAGGAGAGCGTGGCCCGTGGGAAGACACGCCGCTGTGGGTGGTGTGCACTTGGCACATGTAGGATGGTTTTTTTGCTTCCCCCAGAAGTCAGCATCTGAGTGGGTTTGCTGACGTGGCGGTGGTGAATCCATCTCCATGTACAGCGTTCCTGCATGCCGGGAAGGGCTGGCGTGCCCCGGCGGCGTCTGTAGAGTAGTGTGGGGAACCTGTGTGGGAGGTGGCACTTGCTGGGCAGCCTCTTCCATTAAATGATTTTTCCAGAGGTATTACGGTGGTTTACCCTTGTTGCATCCTTCCCTAAGTTCTCATGTTTTATCCTTGAGCGAGTGCTGAAAGGCTGAATAAAAATGGTATTAGAGGAGGACTTTATTGTTCATATTTAACAATCCGAGGATAACATTAAAGCTATTAGGGGTGATGTTTTCTGTTTCAGGAGGATGTGTTACAGTGATTTTTCACATCTGTCTTTGCCAGGCTTAGTTTCTTCTTGTCTTTTCTCTCTCTCTTGCTTTCTCTCTCTTTCTCTTGCTTTCTCCTGCTGACTCCAGTGCCCAGATTTGGTGTGCCTTGTGGGACAGTTCCTTCTCATTATTTTGTGGCAAGGAGGGGAGGCTATGTGAGACTTCCACTGCATCTCCAGGTCTTGGTGTAAGCTTGGATTTCCTCCTGTTGGCATTCAGGCTGCCACCACTCGTGTTCCTGTGCCTGCAACACCTCCAAACTCCAGCCTGTGCTGCTGTAGGACCTCTCGTGCGCAAGGTTCTGCTCTTCGATCTACCTGGTGCTCCATCGTCAGAGCCAAGTTGGCTCTAGATCTGTCTCTGTTGATTTAAGCCCTTCAACTTTCAGATGGTGCAGATACCAACATCCAGACTCCCAGGAGGGTTTGTGGCTGCTGTATATTCCATCATTTAACCCTCCCTCTTCCTGCACCAGGGTTTTCCCACTCTCCTTAACACTTCCCTAATCTCCTCACTCAGGCAGTGGAGCACGTTGGTTCCTTTTGCCCGTCAGAGAGTATGGCACGGTGAAACAAAAACAGGCAAGGGGATGGTAGAGCAGCTGAGCTGAGGTGCAAGGAGAGGCGTGATTGCAGTTTCATCCTTTGCCCATTATTCAACCGCTTAAGCTCAGCCTTGGAGAGATGATCAGCCCCAATTCCCAACTGCGGGAGCATCTTCCTCTGCAGCCTCAGTGCTGAGTGACAGCGATGGCTCTGGGCGGAATTGGGACAGCATTATAGGGGAAGCGAGAGCGGCAGTGGCGCTCTTTTCCCGACATGCCTTTCCCTCTCTCATTTCTCATTGTGACGAAGGAAACCGTGCTACACGGAGGAGGTGGAGAGCGTGCGCACTGGATTGCTCGAAACACTTGTTTTCTGGCAGGTTCTCCCAAGTGTTGCCTAACTAAAGTGACAGCGCTGACATGGCTAACCTTGTCCTTCCACCACACTCTAACCAAAGTGGTTTTGTTTTGGGAAGAAATCTGTAAAAACAAGGTAGCTTCCATGTTTGGCTGGGCGGGAGAAGTTGCTTGCAAGGGCAGAAGTAATTCTTACTTAAAACAATATGTAGCTGCTACTAATGTCCTGCAAAACGTTCACAGCCTTCAGATTTGTCTTCCCAAATGATTTTATTGTGATACTTGGTCAGGTTAATTTCCGTGCATTTCAGGATGCTTTTTTGTTTTAAACTGCCTTTTCCTTAACTGATGGTTTGGATTTTTATTTCAACAGAAAATAAATTCAGTGAGGGACTTGGGGAAGGAGGGGTTAATGTCATCAGGATGACATCGATCTGTCTCCTAAAAGCATTTGAAGATTGTCTTTGCACTTTAAACTTTCCTTAAGCATTATGATTGTAGCATGCTTACAGCCCTCAGCAAGAGCAGACTTTGTGTTTCAGGGATGGAAAAAAAACCCCCAACTTTAAATACTTGTAAATGCCTTAAAGCTTTAGGTGTGAGGTATTTGGGCGCTGATTGTGCCTGCCATTTGATTTTCTTCCTGGAAAGCTGTGTGTGCTGAGTGTACAGAGCCGGCGCGAACGTGGGCAGATATTTTTGAGCAAGCACTGGGGATGGTGGAAGCTGCTATTGCAGTGTGCTGCTGGTCTCAGGCTGGGATTTGTATTGAACTAAACTAAACGAGCTGGGCGCTCCCGTGCCCTTACGGCTGGCTGTGCTGACACCTTCCCTTTTTTTCTTCCCCTCCTCCCGCAGAAATGGATTTATTCACTATATTGCTCCTGCTTTAATGGGTTTTCTTCTTTCTTTAAAGAAGGAAGCCTGGGCTGGTGTAGAGTACTCTGCGAGTGTCCCGTTGCATTAAAGGAAACAAAATTCTCTGCTTGAGCGCTTCCCTGCTGTACCAGCTGACGCTTACAGGCAGGACTCGGGAGAAGTGGGAGCGGAGGGGATCTTCTGCTGCCCGTAACGTTTGTTGAGATAGCTCTGAGATTTCTCGTCTCCGAGATTCCCGATTGTCAGGCTGGCTTCCGAGTTTACGGCACGCAGCAAAGCACTGCTTTGCAGGTGTGACACGCTACGCTGATTTACTTTGTTCAGAGATAC
The DNA here is from genome assembly GCA_003993805.1 of Himantopus leucocephalus. Lineage (NCBI taxonomy): Eukaryota > Metazoa > Chordata > Aves > Charadriiformes > Recurvirostridae > Himantopus > Himantopus leucocephalus. Next base: position 1,723,971 of record RSEF01000011.1, on the reverse strand, counting down.
TGCCTGTTTGGAATAAGGTACCTCTGTGGAGTGGTAAATTATAATGAAAGAGGCACCGGAGAAGGGTGTTCACATTAATATTTATTGATCTGTCAATGCTGGTAACAGCCGATATTCCCGCACGGATGCTTGATGCCTGCTACAAGCAGAGCCGATACCTGGGAGCTGTCAGCCATCCCAGCGAGGTCGCGATCCGTTTTGTGTGTAGGGAGAAAAGTCCTACGTTGTCGCCTTTCACCAGGGCATCGCTGAGATTTCTTCCACGCAATAAATACTTTTCCCTTAGTGGCGCAGGTTTCACTTACACCCTTCTTCCAGTATAACCAGAGGCAGACTGGTGTCTGTGAAGTCCTTGCCGCGTTCTGTGCGTCGTGGTCAGGCTTGTGGCAGGGCACGTCCCTGCCTGACACGTGCAGAGAGGTGACGCGAGCTGCGCTTGGGGAAAGGAGCACACCTGAGCTGGGGGTGCAGTTGTTTCCAGCCCTCTTGCCGGGCCGCTGACCGATGGTAATGTCTCCTGCATCTTCGGGAAGGGTTGGGGAAAGCCCTTTCTGGCCCAGATCAACTCCTTGCCACTGCTCCTCAGACAACGTGATTTCTTTCTGCCTCTTTCCTCTCTGTTCTAGCTGTGCACGCCGGACGGCTCCCGCCGTCACCGGTTTTAGAGGAGACCTGAGCTCTGTGGGTGAAGTTCTCCCCACTGCTTGGACAGGTACCCGGTGCAGGTCTTCCGAGTGGAGACTGCCATCTTGTGAACCGCACCAGTACATCCCGTCACCGTCGCTTCTGGTCTCCAGGTGCACCAATTTACTTGTTCCTGCTTTTATCAGTCTCCCCAGACCAGATTTTAAAGGGCTGAGGAGGACTTTCTGAAGTGCGCCACTGCAGAAATTTTAAGAACAACTGAAGTTTTGCACCTGTGAAAACACTTTTTCTAGTGCCTTACGCTTGTGAATGTTGTGCGATGGATGTAGCTGAGGTGGGACAGAGCAAGGAGCAACTTCGGTAGCGCGATTCCCCATCCACTACAGCCATCTCCCTCTCCCCCCCGCAGGGTCTCAGCAAGCAGACGCCGACAGAGCGTCTCTAGCAGCGCGGGGACGAGGCTTTTTAATCCCTTTGAGCTCTGGGGTTGTAGAAACGGTAAAACCTTGTGGCAGGCGGTCTGGTTTTGAGAGGAGCGGTGCTCTCGCCTCTGCCGGGTTTGGGTTCAGAGGGGTTGAGGAGAGACAGAGCCGCTCTGGTTGCTGGACCCCGTGGTGGAGGACGTTGTTCCCAAGCGCACAAGTCAGGGTGAGTTTGCTGCTCTCCACTGAGGCCATGTTGTTATGTATGCTGTATTTATATTGTGCTTTATTTCATTTAATATTTTGGTTGGCTTAAATGTTGCTAGGTTTGTATATTAATAAAGAAGCGTTTTAACTACTCCCGAATTTGGCGATTTGTTACGCGAGAGCCTTGTGTGTCTTTCAGGATCCAAACCCCCTGGTTGTCTGGATGGATCCTGCAGGGATGCTGGGCCTGTTGCAGGGTCCAGCCTTCGGCGCTGGGAGCTGGATCAAGCCCTGGCCCTGCTGCGTCACCTCGGGGAAAGTCGCTTCCCCTGCCTGTGCCTGCACCCGCTTTCAAAATTACGTCCTCCAGGAGTTTGTCCGTGTCCTTCTGTGTGCCCGTGCCGGGGCGTGAGGGACCAGAGCCCCTCTTTTAGGCGCCGGGGATGGTCAGGAGGGCTGTACGGGACACGGCCGCAGGGTCTGGGTGAGCAGCACCATCCCCAAACCATGGGCTCTGGCTGGAGGGGCTGTGTCAGGGCTCTGCTGTGGGGCAGCCAGGACAGCGTGGGGCTCAGCTCCTGCGCCCGTGGGCAGTGGATGGGTGTCCATCGGGGTGGTGGGTGATGTCCAGCCCAGCTGCAGCCCGGGGGAGAGGATAGGAGAGGAGAGGAAGAAGGAGAGGAAGACAGAGAGGCAAGGAAAAGGAGAGGGAGAGGGAAGGAGAGGAAGAGGGAGAGCAAAAAGGAGAGGGAGAGGATCCTCCCAGCCCCACCACTCCACCAGTCCTCCTGCTCCCTTTCTGTCCTCCCCTGACACCACCGCCGCCTGGGTGCAGGCGAAATCCTAGCAGGCAGGGCTACTGGAAGGAAAACGCGGAGCGGTTCCGATGCATGGTTTTTATTGACTTTTTAAAAAAAAAAAAAAAAAGTTGTTTTAAGACAGTTGTGTGCAGAAGTACCCACGTACGCAGAGGCTACGGGCGACGCCACCCGCCTGCTTCTAGCCCTAGGTCAGAGCACCGCTCTCCCCCTCTCCCGGGAGATGATGGGTGCTCGATCAGGCACCGCGTGATGAAGACTACCTCTGCCAGGTGGGCAAGGCCGGGTTCCTGCGCCCCCCCCTGCCCGTAGCCTCTGCCCACGTCTCCTCTATGTACAGTACAGTGGTGCTGGGCGGCCAACGCGCCCACCGCCCCCCTTTCCCCGTGCGGCGTGCTCCTGTGTCTGGCCGGCGGTCGCGAGTCCTAGTGGGACAGCTTAAATAAACAATAATAATAACAATAATTAAAAAAAAAAAAAAAAAAGGAGGGGGGGCAGGGGAAGGAATTTAGCCAAAAAGAAAGTACTGTCAGGGCAGCGAGGAGCTGTGAGAGCGCCCTTCGCCGGATGCCGGCACTGTGCTGCCGGCGGGTTTGGTACCCGGCGTCTCCACTCGCCCCGTGATTGTCTGGCCTGGCCCCGGAGACAGGAGCTGGTCCAGCCTCATCACGCTGGATTTGGCCTCCCCGGCTGGCTCTGTCCCTGTCTTCCTCCGGCAGCGCTTCCCAGCTAACATCCAGCCCGGCGCAAGGAGGGAAGCGGGTATGACCGCTGGATAAATCGGCCGAGCCCCTACCGCCGGCACGGGAGCGGGCACAGCCCGGTGTAGCCGACAGGAGATGGTCAAGGCACTCATTGTTGCTCATGGTTTTTTTGATTTTTCTTCCCCTAAAAAAAAAAAAACCACCAAAACAAACCCACCCCAACCCAGGACGGTGGAGAGCGGCGCTTGCCGCAACCCACCTCCGTGTCCCGGGGTTCGGGGCTGGCTGTGGCGGTCGCAGGTCGCTTCTACCAAAACCCACCACGAAACTCAGGGGTTTAAAGCCCTGTGGACAGAAAAGATTAATTTCCCCAACCCAGGGGGATGCTCAGTGCCTGCTCCGGGTGACCCAAACCCTCGTGTTTCATGACTGCGGAGAGAAAGCCTCAAAAAAAAAAAAAAAA
>RSEF01000011.1:1706701-1719076 GCA_003993805.1 Himantopus leucocephalus | reverse complement strand
GGGGGGGGGGGGGGCCGGAGGAGGCGCAGCCCTCAGTTTCCCCGGTAAACCTCGATCTTGCTGGTTTTGGCCAGCATGTCGATGATGTGCGCCTCGAAGTCGGCGTCGTGCACCCCCGTCTTCCTGAACTCCCCGGCGTAGCGGTTGTTCTCCCAGTAGTGGTGCCAGTTGCCCCGGCTGTCGGCGCCGAACCCGAAGACGTTGACCTGCGGTGGGAGAGGAGGGGGGTGAGAGCCAGCCCTGACCCCCACCAGGCTGGGGACCCCCTCAGCCAAGCACCCGCCGCGCTGCCGGGGGGGTTTCGCACCGTGCCGGAGGCGTACATCCCCCTGCACAGCCTTCAAGGGTGCCCATCACCGTGCCGTTAGGCAACGGGGAGCAAGCGGGATTGCTGCGGTTGGACCCAAAGAAGCCACCTCCATCCTTAACCCGGCCAGGTTCGGGATCCCAGCAAAGCCACCCTGTGCCAGCCGGGACCCCACAGCCCATCTGTGACCCCGCAACCTGGAGGAGGACCCCGAGGAGCCATCACCCACCTCGTCGCAGACGTGGAGGGCGAAGAAGAGCACCAGCATGCCGGTGGAGGGGTAGCGCCCGTGGTGCTCCGTCCAGCGGTCGTGGATGTACTTGAAGAAGGCAGGGTTGTAGATCTGCACCTGGGAGGGGGCGCTGAGGTTAGCACCGGAGCCGCGCTCCCTTCGGCATCAACACCCCGGGAAGGAGCACCAAGACATGCGGGGGGGACCCCTGGGGAAGATGGGGTGACAGGGGCCGTGGCCAAACGGATGCTCCTTGCAGCAGTTGGGACGAGCCCACCTTTACCTTTTCTTTGTCCACCCGCAGAAAAGGCTTCACGGGCGCGTAGGTGCTGGGAAAAAAAAAAGCGGAGAGGTGCAGGTGAGCTGCCGGGGGGGTTCTGCACACCCCTCTCCACCAAACCCCAGCCTGAGCTGCCAAAGGGTCCGGCGCCGGGGGGATGCTCCAGGAGGGAAGAGCCAATGAAATCCCCACCGCTCCCAGGGGGATCTGCCCCCGCGGCAGGCGAATGGCCGGCCCGGTGCCCGCCGGGTACTTACAACCTGATCTGGCCGGTGGAGAGGGCACTGGCGATCCAGAGCAGGTCCAGGGTTTTGAAGGGCACCAGCACGAAGCTGACGTTGGCCGGTAGGTTCTTGGCACTCTCGGGGTACATGAAGTGGTGCGTGGTCCGACCGCCCACGTCACCCTCGAAACCCACCGTGGGGGCCTGGTTCATCCTGGGGAGAGAGCGGGGAAGGTGGCACCCCCCTTCCAGCCCCCCCTGTCCCTTGTAGATGACACGGGTGTCCCCCACGAGCCGTTGAACGCTGCTGAGGAGCGGTTTCCCAGCCCGTGGATGCTCAGGGTGCTGGGATGACCTGAAGGACCAGTGGGACCCATGATGGGCTCCTTGACCGAGCCAGGCTGTGGCCGTGGCGTACAGCACAGGGACAAACGCCCCCCAGGTGTCTCCCAACCCACAGCAGACCTGGAGAGACACCACTGCAGTGCACAGCGGGAGCTCAGCACCCACCGGTGCTGCCGGCATCACCCCATGCCTCCACGCTGCCCGTGGGGCTGAGCAGGCAGGCACTGTCCCCCTACTCTGTCCCGGCAGCCGTCCCCTGCCCTCACCGCATGACAAAGTCGTGCCCATCGATCTCCGTCCCGTAGCCCGAGCCCCGCAGGTTGCCCGAGTTGCCGACCACGGCGCAGCGGCGGCAGCGGTGCGGGTCGCGGGAGCGGTAGGGATCCTCGCCTGGCACGATCTGGAAGAGTTTGCTCAGGACCTCGTGGGTGTTGTGGGACTTGAACTGGGGCTGCAGCATCTGCGGGGTGGGGGGAGAAGGAGGGCAGAGGAGGGGGGGCCGTCAGCCATCAGCCCGTGGAGGAGCAAGCTGTGCCCCCACGCCGGAGCATCCGCCGGGGGCCCCGTCCCCTCGCTCACCATCCACCACCTCTGGACGTCGGGCGGCAGATCCATGTTCTCCTTGGTCCACACCGGGGAGATGGTGCCGTCGTAGCGCCCGTCAAACCATTCGGCAGCGCCGGCATCCTCGGCCGGGCAGCGGTGGCAGGCGCAGCCCCGGGGGTACGGCCCCCCCTTGCTGAGCCGCTGCATGCCGGCGTAGCCGGGTACCAGCTTCACCCGGTGGATGCCGCCCAGCCCGCCGGGGTCCAGGTAGGCGATGCTGTGGTGGGAGTAGGTGAAGAGGAGGGACATGACGAAGACGAGCAGGAAGGCGGTCGAGAGGAAGCAGAAGCGCAACGAGCACTTCATGGTCGGCGGGCGGCTGAGCCGGGGAGGGCGCCCGCTCCGGCATAGGGCTCCGGCATAGGGCACGGGATGGCGTCAACCGGCCAGCGAGGCTCCCTGCGGGACCAAGAGCTTTAAATCACCGCGGTGGCGGTGGTGATGGAGGGGGTGCAGAGCCCCACCGTGAGCCGCCGCGCCGTGCTCCTACCTGCCGGGCTGCAGCTTTCCATCCGCGTGGTCCGGCCGCGGCGAGGGCCCCCGGCGGCTCCACGTGCCGGGTAGGGAGCATCCACCGCCGGCCGGGGCGGCGTGGGGATCCGGCACGGCTCGGCACACCGGCCTCAGCCGCGGCACCGCGCCTCGGCGGCTCCTCCAGGTTCTGGCCCCGGTTGGCTCTCGGCTGTGACGGTGCTCATTGTCCCCAGGCTTTAGCTGATCCGCTGGCTCGGGGACATGGCCGTGGCGATACTGGCCTGGAGCGAGAGGGAGGGGACGGCGGGTTAAGGGACGGCGACGCAGAGCCGGGGGGCTGCACCGAGGAGGAGGAGGAGGGTGCTGGGGGCGCCGAGGAGTTTGTTTTTTCCCCTTCTGAGCTTTGCAAAATGCCACCCAGCCATTCCCCGGTGGGGGACGAGCCGTCCCCAAAGGGGCACGGAGGGAGCCGGCATACCGGCATCGCCTTGTCCATGCCGGCTGTTCACCGGCGGCGCGGGGGGAGCTCCCGGCAGCTCCCAGGCCGTGCCCTCCCTATCGCTGCCAGACAAAGGCTCAGCCATGAACTCGCCTCCGGAGCCGAACAAGCGGCTCCTTTCTGTAGGCTCAATCCTCCTTCTCCATCAAGCCACAAGCGGCCCCTCCAACACCCTCTTCACCGCCTGCCGCCGCCGCGACAGACGGGAAACAGCCGTTCCGCAGCCCGACGGGCGCTCCGGGTACCGACGCCGGCGGCTGTCCCCCCCGGCCCGGCGTGGCAGCGTCCCTCGGGGAAGGTCACCCGCTTGCTCGTGATCCCAGCGGGTAAAAATAGCCGGGGCAGAGGTGCCGGCGCCTGCGCCTGGGGAGGGACGGGAGGAGCGGCCGAGCCCCCTGAGCCGGGGGGGCAAAGCCAGACCCCCCCGCCCTTCAGCCAAAAAAAAAAAAATTAAAAAAAAAGGCTGAAAATCCCTTTTTAACACAGCGGCTGAGCTGGGGCAGGACCCATCAACCCGGGGAACGGAGATGTGACCACTCTCCGGGCTTTTTGGAGAGGGCGATGCCGGGTCAGGACACCCCCCCGCCCCCCGCCAAGGCTAAACCCCACGGCAGCATCGCCTCCGCAGCTCAGCCTTGGCCCCAATTAGGCCAGCGCCGAGGCCGGCAACACTAATTAGGAGCTGGCAGGCACTGGGATGCCTCTTTCCTACAAAAAACCATCCTCCGGAAGCCACCGGCTTTCTTACCGGGGTTGGAAGCGCCCCCCCCAAAAAAAATCTCCTTGCCGGGATGGGGGGGGGACACCTGAGCATGGACCAAAAAACCCGTGTGCCCCCATTCACCCCATCCCCCTGCAGGCACGGATGGCTTCTGCCCAAATCATTAACCCGCTGACAAATATTTGTCCAAACCACCACAGCCTTGAAAGTCAAGAGCCGGAAAACGGGTGCGCATCCCAGGCGCGATCGTTGTCCGAGTGGGGTTTTTTTTTTTTTTTTCCCGGCTCGGGGGGGGGCGGGGGGCGGTTTATACGCCTACGCGGCACACGCACGGCCGGTGAGCGACTGCAACGAGTTTCTTGGGTCGCCTCCAGCGGAAAAAAAGCACTGGTGGTTGTTAAACGGAGGGTTTGCATCTAGGGGAACTGGGGATAAAGCCAGTAAAAAGCTAAAAAACCTTCCCCCCCGCTCCCCGGATGCACAACGCTGGAAGGATTTGGAGGTAAAAGGCGATTTTGGGCTCTGTGACGTGGCCGGGACGCCAAGCGGGATGGGCTGATCCCCCGCCTTGCCCTGCTCCCGCCGCTCTCCATCCCACGGGGCTTTTTAAAGGCTAAAGGAAATCGGCCGTCACGTGCTCGTGGTATTTTTGTTCCTGGTGAAAGAGGGGGGAAAAAAAAAAAAATCCCTTTCCGGCTCCCCAGCCCAGCCCGGCCGCGTCCCAGCCTCGCCGGCATCTGGAGCGTGTTTTGTACGGCCCCATCCCGGGGCCTCCCCAGAGCTGCCCCCGACCGCAGGCGGGGGAAAAAGAAAAAACCCCATCCCATCCTCCAGCCCAGCTCACGCGCGTTAAAGCATCCTTAAATACCAGCGGCTTATTTGAGTCATCGCATTTCCATCTGCACTGGTCCTTACAGACCCACCCCAGCGTCCCCAGTATCCCGGCACTAACCGTTCCCTCCCTGCCAGCTCCCAAACTCAAACCCAACCTGCCTCCGCCAAATAAGACCGCACCGGCCGGCGGCATTGCGGGGGGGGCTCTTTGCAGCAGGTTTTCACGTTTCCCTCTTAAAATAACAAGGGGTTTCGGGATTTCTTCCGCCGTGAGCGAGCCCGGCAACTCAGCGATACCATGAAAGACCCTCCCGCTCCCAAACTCATCCCCTGGTCTCCTTAATTGCCTGCCGAAGACCACGCGCTCATCAGACATGAGTTTCTCTTTGATTGCAAGAGATAACGAAGCGAGGCTATTAAAAGGCCCCGGCAAATCGCTCCGCTGCTTTTTACAGTTGGATGATTTTTCCAATCATCTCATCTTTCATTGCAGGATGTGTATAATCTTTCATTTCGAGACGAACGCCGGAGCGATGCGACCCACAGCCCCGGGGCCCGGAGGACGCCGTCTCCTTCCCCGTCGGCTGTTAACGCCGTGGAGCACATTCCCCATCCGGCCTTTTTAGGGCTTGTCGGCTTTGTTTGCTCATTTCTAAGATATCCCGAGGTTGTTGGCGCCGATTCTCTCGCCGGTAAACAATAGGGTGGGTGTAGGAAGGAGCCGTCAGCGGGAGATGGGATGTCACCCTGCTCGGGGCAGGGAGAGGAGGGGAGCGGAGGCAGCGCTGCCCGTGCCGGCTGCCGCTCCTCCGGGGGATGCTGGGGCTGGAAATCCCCCTGGGAATCGCACCCCTGGTCCCCGTGCAGGGACATCACCTCTGCCACTGCCCGGTCACTCACCAGGTGGAGGAGGAGGAGGAGGAGGAAGCGCGCAGGGTCCCCCCACCCCGGACCAGCATCCCTCCTGCTGTCATGGGTGGAAAAAATGAGATTTAGGCNTTTTTAACAGGGAAGAGAGTGGACACGAGTTGAGTCTTCTCCCACCTCCTTCAGCCGAGGGCAGAAAGAAACGCCGTGCAGCGATTTTCCTGGTTTCAAGCTGGGGTTCAGCGAGTGGGATGACTACAAAAATTCACAAAACCTGCTCAAATTTACCTTTTTTTTTTCCCCCCCCTGGCCTGAGCGGCTGCCCGAGGTTGCAGCCCCCCTCTCCGGCGCTGCTTTAGCCGGGGAGCGTGCCGAAGAGCGCGCCCGCTCGCCTTTGCCCGGGCCGTCGGCTCACGTTAGCGAGCGGGAATCTGCCGGGGGCGGTGTGGGAGGGGACGATATTCCCGTCCCTCCGCATTACTTGGCTTCCGGAAGCCAAACCCAGACCCGGCGAGAAAAGCATGGTTAATTAAATAGGTCCTTTCCTGCGCTGCCCATCCAGAGGGATCACATTTTCCCCTCGATTTTTTGTTTGTTTGTTTGTTTGTTTGTTTTTCTCCTCCCTGGAAGCTGGATGGGAGAGGGAGCACGGAACGAAGCCGGTGTTGGCGTAAGGGTGTTTCTCCCCGCCCATAAGCGATGCCGTGAAGGATGGATGCCCGGCGGTAGCCAGGCACCAGGTATTAACAGGAGAAGCCGATTTCACCGGTTAAGCCATCGCCACACCCCAGTGGTAACTTATTCTTCATCCTTTTAATTAATCATACTCTTATCAGCCGGCTCAATCAGCTAATGGAGCCCAGCTAATTGGGTTTCCCGTGCTTCAAACCCTCCTCGCACCCCTGGCTGGCAACGGCAGCAATTTCAGCGTTTCCTCGCGCCCGGCATCCGGAGGGGTTATTTGGGGGCTCATCCCTCGGCGCTGGGACGGGGCCAGGAAAGAGCGCGGGAGGGCGGATCCCCGGCGCGCAGCTGGGATGGAGCCGGGCACCGCCGAGGCCGTTCCCTATGGGGATTTGGGGGCGCCGGGGGGAGGTCCCAGCAGTGGGAAAGCTGAGAAAGGGATGCTCCCACCCTCGCCGGCGGATGGGGCTTGCGGAGACGGGTCCAGCAGTATCCCAAGCCCTTCGGCTCGACCGCAGCACGGCGAGGACCCCGCGGGCACCCGCTCCAGCCCGAACACCCTGCGCTGCCCGACGGGGCGATGCTGGCGGTGGGGGCTTCGACNTGCTACTATACTCTTTTCAAGAAGAAAACAGGTCCAAGGTTTATGCACACACTCACCTGTGTTACTTCCCCCCCCCCCCCCCCCAAAAAAACCCCACACACTGGCAGAAGCAGCCGAAGCAGCCGGCCGCCCCCGCAGCTCACATGCACGGACTCATCGGGACCGGCGAGCCACGTGCGCCAGCCCACACGGCTGATGCCCCCGTCGTCCCCGAGAAGGGACGCGATGCTGCTCGGCCATCTGCCAGCGCCCCCCCGCAGCCCCCCGGCTCTCGCCGGGCTGCCACGGGGAAAGGGGGACCCCCAGTCCCTGCACTCCACGGGGGGGGGTGATAAGCCCAAGGCGACGCTCGCTGCGTGGGCTCGTTATGCCCAGCAGCCTTCTCCCCGAGGCAGGACAGGCGGGGAGGGGGACAGTGGGGAGACTGCCTCCCCCCTGGCCCCAAATGCCCACAGAGCCGGCCAGAGGCGAGGGGCAGACCCAGCCCTGCTGCCCCACACCCACAGGCACCCACCCCAGAGCCCCCACTTTGCCCCAGCTGCGGGGTACCACCAAGCCACCAGACTGGGTACCACCAGGACAGGTACCACCGAGCCACCGGCTCAGGTACCACCAAAGCACTGGGTGATGTACCACTCGGTTGGGTACCACTTGGATTGGATACCGCTGAGCCGTTGGGTAGGGTACCACCAAGCCACCAGGTCATGTATCACCAGGTCAGGTACCACGGAACCACCAGGTCACGTACCACCAGGTCAGGTACCACTGGGTTGGGTACCACCAAGCCATCAGGTCACGTACCACCAGGTCAGATACCACTGGGTTGGGTACCACTGAGCCACCAGGTCATGTATGACCAGATCAGGTACCACCGAGCCACCAGGTCATATACCACCAGGTCAGATACCACTGGGTTGGGTACCACCAAGCCACTGGGTCAGGTACCACTGAGCCACCAGGTCACGTACCACCGGGTAAGGTAGCAGCAAACCACAAGGTCATGTACCTGACCACCAGATCAGGTACCACTGGGTTGGGTACCACCAGATTAGGTATCACCAAGCTATCAGGTCATGTACCACCACATCGGGTACCACCAGGTTGGGTACCACCAGGTCAGGTACCACCAGGTCAGGTACCCCCAACCCACCAGGTCGCGTACCACCACATCACGTACCACTGAGTTGGGCACCACTGAGGTGGGTCCCACCCAATGGAGCAGAGGATGCAGATCTTGGGGTTCGCCACCCCCTGGTGCATCCTCCTCTTCCCCAGCTGCCCCCCAGCTGCCCCTGTGCGGAGCCGGCTGCCCGCTGCCAGCCACGTTTCCATCTCGTCCTTCCACGGCCACCAGCTGGGGTCAGCGGGATCTGCCCGGTCCGTGCCCCCCTCCGTGCCTGCCGCAGCACGGCTGCACCCCACGAACACCCCCGAATCGGTCTCCCCCCACCCTCAGCCGCCTGCAAGGACGTGGCCACTCCGCAGGCAGGCATGCTCCCCGGCAAGGGCAGGGGGTCCCCACTCACCGCCCCAACACCGGCAACCCAGCAAGCCACCGCCGCCGGCACCACCGCGAGCCTCCCCGCCGGCCGCCGCAGAGGCCAGGAGGGAACCGCTTCGCCTCCACCACCGCGGCTCGTTTTACCAGCCCGTGCCTGTTGGGTTCGCGCTCGATGCCTCACCGGGAAAATATGCGCAGGAGCGCAGGATAGGCGGACGCCGTGCCGGGGAGGCGCCGCTGCCGGCCGTGGCCTTTTGCCCGGGGAAGGCGAGCAGAGACGCGGAGCCTCCCTGCGCTTTGCTGTCCCCCCCCTCCCCGAGGCTCGGCAGCTCCGGGGATGGGAGGCGGTGGAAATCCAAAGGCTTTGGAGGGCTGGTTGATGGGTGCTGCCACCCAAATTCCCCCCCGTGCTCTCTCCCCCAAGGACACAGCCTGAGCAGAGAACTGCAAACTCAGTGCATGCTACGGGGTGGTCCGGTAAAACCGCCCAGGTTGTGGGCGGTGCTGAGAGGCTATTGAACTCATTAGGGAGATCGTACCCACAAGATTTCATCACAGGGACGTTATGAAAGGCTCCCCCGGCCAAAGGCCATCGATCCCAGCACAGCCCAGTTACTGCCGGGGATTCCCATTAAATATAAAATTAGAGCAGCTCCACTGGCGAGGGAACCCGACTTCTCCTCTCCTCTATCTAGGGCTCTGCTCGGACACTCAGGGAGAAGGGGGAGCATTTGCAGCTTCCCAATTAGCCCAATTACCGCTGCAGATCAGAAGTCCCTTGTTGGGGACACGGTGGCACCTGGAGAGAAGTGACTGCGCTTGCTCTGGTTTCCCGCGAGCGACTGTTGCGGGGGTTATTTTAGAGCCCCAGCGCTCAACTATTCATCCAGCAAGAAAAAAATAAATATCCATATATTACACACGCATATATATATATATATATAAATTGTTTATATATATTCACCATTCATCTATGTGTGGTTTTGGGGGTATCTCTGGGAACTTTGCGGCAGAGCCGGGGCGCAAATCTCCCGCAGTCTCCAAAAAAGCTTTGGGAAAATGCCGATGGCAAAGGGCGATGCGGAGCTGAGAGATGCCCCGGAGCCTGACGCGGAGCCCGGCAGGGCTCCCAGCCTCTCCCGCCGCATCCCAAACCCCCAGGGGACCGGCGGGTTCCGATAAATCACAGCTCGTTGAGAAGCACCGAAGGCGGCCGAGCCGCTGGAGAGCAATTAGCAGTTCGCACTCTTGCAAGAATTAAATGCAACGGGAGGAGATGAAAGCCATTAAACTACCGGGACCTCGGCGTGGGCCAAGTCGGGCGGCATCCAGTGTGCCAAGAGCCGGCGGGGCAACCATTGCGTCCTCGGTGCTACCGGTGCATTTCACCAAAAAGCGGCAGTTTGGAGCTTGTTTGGGCATGAAAATTCAAGCCTGAGTCGGTTCCCCTGGCGTGCGGCTGCCGGGGCTCCTCTCCCTGCCTGCTCTCCCTGCCTGCTCTCCCTGCCTGCTCTCCCTGCCTCCGGCGCCGGCGAGGCGTGGGTGGACGAGCGGAGCGCGTCTTTGCCGTTCGTTCCCGAGAACCGCCATGAGCTCCTCGGAGGAGAGGGAAACGCTTTTGACAGGCAGCTGCCGCACACAACCGGCAGCGGGGCCGCTGCTCGCTGCCAGATGGGGACAGACAGACAGACAGACAGACGGGCACGTGCGTGGTCGCCCCCCCACCACCCCCACCCCTGGCCCCACGTTTCACCGCTGCGGACGCGACATCTGGCTCCGATAAAAGGGGGTAGAAAAAGGAAAACCAAGCCCAAAGCGCCGAGCAACTTCCCGTCCCCGCTGGCCGCCCTGGCCGGGATGCGGCCGGCGCTGCCGCTCGGGGCGGTGCTGGATAACGGGGGAGCCCCCCAGATAACGGGGATCAAAACCACTCTCCGCCAGTTCAGAGCCCACACGTCTTCCCGGAAGGAAGCACAGCAAGTTTTCTGGGGTTTGGTGTTATTTGATTTCACCCAGCCTTGTTTTTCGCTCGTTCGCAGCAGGAGGGGACGTGGCCCTTCCTCCAGCCCGAGCTCACCCGCTGCCCANCCCCCCCCCCCCCCCCCGAAAAAAATTCCTCCTGCTGGGATGGGCAGCCCACACTCCTGGGAAATATTCAGGAACTTCGCAAAAAGCGCTCCGGGAAAAACCTCGCTTTCCCCCGCCGCCGGCAGCACCCGAGCCCCCAGCGTGCGTGGGGACCCTAAAAGCCGGGATCCGGCACCGACCCTGCTCCGGCAGCCATGCCTCGGCCGGGGAAACACCCCGCAGCGCCGGGACAGGGGGACACCCCGGTGGGTCGGGCGCCAGTCGCATCCCACGCCAACGCCCGTGCTGGCACCCCGCACACACAGACGCAGGCAAGGGACGCTTCCCTGCTCGGTGACACAGTTTCCTACCCTGTCCCCAGGGACGCTCGTGCTGTGTTTGTGGCTGCCACTACCCAGGCAAGGGATGCCGTGTGTCACACGGCCGTGTGTCACACCGCTGCTGAGGGATCTTACACGCTCACTGGCACTGGTGGGGACCGGTACCCCCGCCCTGGTCCCCTCTGTGGCCACGCCAGCTCTGTCCCCACCATACCCCCCGGGGTCCGGGCCCCATGGCACCAGCCCCAGTGCCCCTGCCAGGGGCCAGCTTCCCCCCCCTGGGGCAAGCACAGCCTCCCCGGGCACCACCCTGGAGCTGCACCCCAGGGATGTGGCTCCTGCATCCTCCCGGGGGCCAGCACCGTGGGGCCCGGGCCAGCATCCCGGGCCAGCGCATCCTCCCGGGGGGCCAGCACCCCATGACTGGGGCCAGCACCAGGGGCCAGTCCATCCTCCTGGGGCCAGCGCATCTTCCCACAGGCAAGAACTCCAGGACCGGGGCCAGTGTATAATCTCCCGGGACCAGTGTATAATCTCCCAGGGCCAGCATATATTCGAGCGGGGCCAGCACCGCAGGACCTGGGCCAGCACCCGGGGACCAGCGCATCCTCCCGGGGACCAGTGCATCCTCCCGGGGACCAGCGCATCCTCCCGGGGGCAAGAACTCCAGGACCGGGGCCAGCACCCCGGGGCCAATGAATACTCTCCCGGGGCTAGCACCCCACCAACGGGACCAGCATCCGGGGCCAGCGCATCCTCCCAGGGGCCAGCACCCCGGGGCCAGTGCATCCTCCCGGGGCCAGCACATCCTCCTGGGGGCCAGCGGCCGGGGCCAGCGCATCGTCCCAGAGGCAAGAACCCCAGGAGCGGGGCCAGTGCATAACCTCCCGGGGCTAGTGCATAACCTCCTGGGGCCAGCACCCCAGGAACGGGGCCAACACCCGGGGCTAGCGCATCCTTCCCGGGGGCCAGCACCCCGGGGCTGAATCCAGCACATCCCGGGTCCCTGCTCCCCGAGGCCAGCACCCAGCCACCGGGACCAGCACCCAGCCACCGGGGCAGCTCCCGCCCAGCCTCCCCCGGCCGCAGCCCGCCATCTCCCCCCACCCCCGGTACCGGCGCCCCATCCCGCCCCATCCCACCCCACCCCGAGCCGGACCGTGCCCGCATCCCCCCGGGGCCCGCTCCTCCGCCGCGGTACCTGGTTCGGCTCCGGCATGGCCCCGCCACCGGGCTCACCCGGGCCCCGCCGCCGCCGCCGCCGCCGCCCTCCGCGCCGTGCGGGGCCGGGCCGGGCCGTGCCGCGCCGTGCGGGGCGGGGGGGCCGGGCCCGGCAGCCTGGGAGATGTAGTCCTCGGTCGCCCGGAGGGGCTTGTGGGACTTGTAGGAGGCGAGAAGGGCCGCGCCGTGCCCACCCGGTGCACCGGCATCACCGGTACCCACCCCGGTACCCACCCCGGTAACCGTCCCGGCACATCGGCATCCCCGGTATCTACCCCGGTACCCATAACGGCTCACCGGCATCCCCGGTACCTATCCCGGTACTCACCCCGGCGCACCAGCACCCCGGTATCCACGCCGGCATCCCCGGTATCCACCCCGGTACTCACCCCGGCGCACCGGCATCCCCTGGTACCCAATCCGGTACCCACCCCGGTACCCACGCGGTACGTCGGCGTCCCCCGGCACCCCCCGCGGTACCCACCCTGGTGCCCGCCCCCTCCCCCGGTACCCACCCGGTACCCACCCCGGCACATCGCCCCCCCCCACCCCCGGTACCCACCCCGCTG
>RSEF01000011.1:1649772-1706601 GCA_003993805.1 Himantopus leucocephalus | reverse complement strand
CCCCCGCCCCTGCGGAGCCCCTGCGATGAGCGGAGCCGAGGCCGGGCGGACTCGTCACAGGGATGACGCAATGCGTACGCGCCGCCGCCGGGACCCATTTTGGGGCAGAAAAACGTCAAAACCCCCCTATTCCCCCTTTGCAAGACCTTGGCGGGGGGGGGGGGGGGNGGGGGGCGCAGCCAGCTCCGGGACAGGGGCGCACTGTGCCTTTAAACGAGCCGGGCCCGTCCTGCCGCGCAGTGCACCCTGGGAGTTGTGGTCCCTGCCGCGCGGCGCGGCCCCGCGCCCCCTGGCGGGCGGGACTCCATCTCCCAGCATCCCCCGCGGCCGCCCGCGCAAGGGAGGGGACGGGGCGTCGGGCGCGGCCATGGCGGCGGAGTGGAGCGCCCTCCTCCTCACCTGCCGGCGCGGCGGCTGCGTCTCCGCCTTCCAGCGAGGCAAGCGGCGGGGCTGGCGGTCGCCCCCTCCCCGGCGGGGCTGGGGGGGTGCCAGCCCTCTCAGCGCCGCCGGCTTCTCGCTTGGCAGAGCTGGAGGCCCGCCGGCTGAGGGGCGGCCTGGGCCCGCGGCCCCCCCAGCTCCTCCTGGCCGTGGAGGACCCCTGGGCCCACCTGGGCAGCGGCGGGGCCACCCTCAACGCCTTGCTGGTGGCGGCCGAGCACCTCAGCGCCCGGGCGGGCTGCACGGTGAGGGGCCTTCCCCCGGCTTGGGGGGGGTGTCGAAGGGGGGAGCGGGGTGGGAGCCTCTGGTGGGCCCGGGGAGGGGGGGTGGTGGTGGGGGTGGTGGCTGTCCCGTCCCCGCTGATTGTCCCCTGCTCTGCCCTCCCAGGTGGTGACCTCCGACGTCCTGAGGGATGCTCGCATCCTCATTCTGCACATGGTGAGAGACGACCTGCAGCCCAGCTTGGGACCCCTCCGTCACACGGAGCCACCTCGCACCCTCTCCCTCCCGGTGACCCACACACACACACCGTGTTCCTTGTCCCGCCAGGGCCGTGACTTCTCCTTTGATGACTGCGGTCGGGCCTTCACCTGCCTGCCCGTGGAGGAGCCCGCTGCCCCGGCTGAAGCTCTGATCTGCAACCTGGACAGCCTGCTGGGGACCATGACGCACCGGGTCTGTGTGGCCTGCGGGATGGGGCATTGGGCTCGTGCCACGGGATGCTGGGCACCCTGGCGTGGGGTTGGCTTCGGCTCCCCCTGAAGCCTTCGGGGTGCCTTCAGCAGGCTCCCAGCAGAGTGGGAAGAGTGCTGGGTGCCCTGTGAGGGCTGAGTCCCTTCCCTGCCATCCTTGGGCACGTGGCCCTTCTCTCGGCAGCTCTGCGTGGGCTCCCCGCCTGGTGTGTGGGTCTGCAGCACCGACATGCTCCTCACCGTGCCCTCGGCACCAGGTGAGTGGGTGCCAGCCTTGCCTCCAGCACCCACTTTGGCTTGGGACAGGGCTCAGAGCCAGCAGTGCAACCAGTTCAGCCTGTGCCACGCTCCCATGAGGGTGTGGATGCTCAGGCATTGCTGACCCGTGTGTGGTTGGGAGCATCTGTTGTGCCCCCAGCAAGGTGGCCGAGGCTGAACGCTGCTGTCACCGCCTCTGCCATGGGGCTGGTTTTCAGGCCAGTGTGCCCACTGCAGGTATGTTTGCTGCCCCAGTGGGCACTGATATCTGTTACTTTCCCTAGGGATCGACTGGGACGGCTTCCAGGGCGTCAGAGTGATTGCGGTGCCTGGGAGCCAGGCGTATGCCAGGAACCATGGGGTCTACCTCACTGATGAGCAGGTCAGGAGCAGCTCCCCCTTCTAGGGGCGTCCCCTGGAGGCGCAGGGTTCCCCACCACTTTGGTCCCTGGGGTGCCGAGGTCCCAGCCCTGCCGTGGCTGCTTGGCTTGGGGCACTCTGAAGAGCTCATCAGGGTGGTCTCTCTCCCAGGGGCTGGTGCGCAACATCATCTACAAAGGCACGGAGGCCCAGATCCAGCAGTGCGCGGGGCCTGATGGCACCGTCCCGCTGGTATGGCATGACTCATGCGTCGGTGGCCCTGCCGGCCTCATCCCTCGTGTCACCATGGCTGTGGCCTCAGCCCTACTGTGCCCTGGCAGGTCTGTGGGGTGGTTTTCTTCTCCTCGGATGCCGCCGAGCAGCTTCTGGCCACCCATGTCATCCCTCCTCTGGACGCCTGCACCTACATGGGGCTGGACTCGGGGGCACCACCCATCCAGGTGACAGCCCCTCTGTGGGGGACAGGACCCCTCGCCCCACGGGTGCTGCTGCTGGGCATCTCTGTGGGACCTGTTTGCCGCTGTGCTGCCAGATTCGGGCGGGAGAGGTGGTGGGAGGGGAGCACCAAGCGGCAGGGTGGGGGTCAGGGTGGCTGCAGCGGCCAGCCTGGCTGCACCCAACAAGTCCCTTCTCTCCCCAGCTCTCCCTCTTCTTCGACATCGTGCTGTGCATGGCAGGGGGGATGACAGAGGAGGAGTTCCTGAAGGGTGGTGGTGACGCCAGCGTGAGAAGCGCCCGCTCCGTGCTGTGGACAGCTCTCCGCGCCTTCCCCCTTAGCATGGGTGAGTGATGCCGTGGTAGGCACACGTGCCATGACCCGTCCCTGAGCTCCCTTCCCCTGCGTGGGGGGAAATGGGGTGGTCGGAGCTTGGTGTCTGGCTGTTTCTCCCTGCTGCTGCAGGTCCCCAGGTCTTCTCTTCCCACCCCTTTGGCTGGGGGATGTTCAGTCCTTGGCTTACACGGGTGTCAGGCACTCACATGGTTGTCATCGATGCGCTGACAGCTCTCCTACCCCCCCCCAGCCTGCATCCCCAACGCGTCCTACGACTACATGACTACCTCTGCGAGCGACTACATCCGCAGCCTGACACTCCTGCCCAGCTCTGCCAGCCACCTCCGCTTCTGCAAAACAGCCCATTCCCACGTGGATGTACGTCCTTCCATCCTCAGCCCTGTTCACACGTGTTTTTTGGGGGTTACCCCGGGCTGCGTGGCCGGACCGTGGTCCCACGTGCCTCTGCCCTCGGCAGCAGCCCTGTCTCCTGGAGGATGGCTCTTCGGTCACCAACTGCCTGCTGGAAGGAGCCGTGCGGCTGGCAGCTGGCAGTGTCATCCAACACTGTCACCTCCAGGTATGTGGCTGAGGGTGACCCTGAGTCCTCAGTGCACTGAATGGGCAGCAGGGTGAGGCTGGGATAGGGGAGCCATGGTTGTAAGATTTGGGGTGCGCTTCCTCTTCGGGGCTGTCTTTTGGCTCGTGCTGAGGACCCTGGTGTCTGTCACCCTCCCCAGGCAAGGGGAGGAGGCTGTCACCGCTGGGCTGTCCCTCCCTGGGGAGGCAGGGCAGACCCTCTCTTTGGGGGCTCTGTCATGGCTGTGACCCCTGGAAGCTGTTGCCTGGCCTGAATTTCTGCAGTCCGCGTTCCTGCAGCCCCGTGACAAAGCGAAGTGTGTCCCTCTGGCACCTGGTTCCTGCTGGTCCCAGGTTGTCTCCTGGGGTGGTTGTCCCCTTCTGAGGTCGGGATGTGGCTCTGGTTTGGGGGCTGCTCTGGGGCCAGCCATGCCACTGAGGGCCCTTCTGCCTCTTCTGCAGGGTCCCCTGGAGATTGGTCCTGGCTGCCTCCTCTCGGGCCTCTCCGCAGGCTCCTCACCAGCCCTGCGGGGCTGTCCCCTGCGTGATGTTGTCCTGCAGGGCCACCACGTCCGGCTGCGCGACCTGCCCTGCCGTGTGTTCACTCTCACTGGCCGCCTCGACGACTGGCAGGTATGGAGGTGGCGAGATGGCATGGGGCTCCCCGTGAAGCCGGGCTGTAACTGGCCCCTCTGTCCCCCTGCAGAGCCCTGCTGAAGAGGCCACCTACCTGAACACACCCTGGGCTGAGTTTTTCCATCGGACAGGCATACGGTAACCACATCCTGGCTTCCCTCCTGGAAGGTGGTGTGGAGCCCCAGTGTGGTGCTAATGGGCTCTCCCTCCATCAGGGAAGGGGACCTTTGGGACGCTGAGATGCCGCGGAGGAGCCGCTGCCTGCTCAGCGCCCGGCTCTTCCCAGTGCTGCACGCCTGCGAGGCGCTGGGGCTGGAGGATGTGCTGTGGCTGCTGGCCCCGGCGGCGGTGGCCGGCGAGCGGCTGGCACGCTGGCGGGCGGCCTGGCGCATGTCCTGGCAGGAGCTGCTGCCCTGCCTGGACAAGGCGGCCGAGCTGGGCGCGCGCCGGGCCCTCTTTTTCCTGCAGGGCCAGCGCAAGGTGCGGCGGGTGCTGCTGGGGCGCCAGGACAGCAGCCTCCTGCCGTTCGCCCGCAGCGCTGTCCACGAGGGCTACCACGAGGCCGTGCTGGGCACGCTGGACGAGGGTGAGCTGGGCTATGGGGGCTGTTTGGTGCTCCCCCCCCCTCCAAGCCCCCAGGGCATCTGACAAGCCAGGGTGGGCGCAAGCCATGCAAGTCCCTCTCCCCTGGAGCTGACTTACTGTAGAAGAGGGCTGCTTTGGGGTGACCTGAAGCCTCTTTTTATTTTCTAGTTGCCACCACGGCAGGCGATGCTGGTGTTGCAGCCCGGGCGCTCGCCTGCATCGCCGAGGTCCTGGGCTGCATGGCACGGGGAGAAGGGGGCTTGCGGAGCGGGCCGGCCGCCAACAGGGAGTGGGCTTTGGCTTTTGAGCGCCTGGAGAGCGGGGACATTGCCGGTGGTGTGCGGGAGCTGGCCACCGAGCGGCAGAAGTGGATGAGTAGGTGAGACTGGGGCTAGTGAGTGGCTGCTTGCCCCATCCCATGTATTGGCATGCTTGGGGAGCCGTGGCAGTGCGCTGAGCACCCTTCTCTTCCCAGTCCGGCTCTACTGGTGAGAGCGGCTCGGCATTACGAGGGAGCCGAGCAGATCCTCGTCCGGCAGGCGGTGATGTCCTCGTGCCAGTTTGTCACCGTGGGACAGGTGGAGCTGCCACCCTTGGGGCACTGGGTGCAGGTGGCGTGTCCAGCCCGTCTGGACCTCTCCGGTGAGTGCGTCCCCCGCAAGATCGATGATCCGTGTCTCACCCCTGTGGTGCCGGGGAAAAAGGAGTCCGGGTGCCGCCGGGGGGGGCTGATGGTGAGCCTTGGCAGGTGGCTGGAGTGACACCCCCCCCATCACGTACGAGCACGGCGGGGCCGTGGTGGATGTGGCGGTGCTGGTGGATGGGTGCCGGCCCATCGGCGCCCGGGTGCGGCGTATCGGCGAGCCGGAGCTGCGCCTCGTCAGCCTCGGTGGGACGCCGCAGGGCGAGGCGGCGGTGGAGCTGGTGTGCCGGGAGCTGGAGCACTTGCAGGATTACTGCCAGCCGCACGCACCAGGTGAGGTGTCACCATCCGCACGGCCTGGCTATCCCCTGTGATGTCCCCTTAGTGCCCTGACCGCATGGTGGCCCTTTTAGGGGGACAATGGGATGAGGAAGCGGGTAGCGCAGCAGGCGTCAACTTTGCTTTCTTGTTTGCAGGAGCTTTGCTCAAAGCTGCCTTCATCTGCACCCAGGTCGTGCAGTTCCCCTCGCAGAAACCCCTGCGGGCCCAGCTGATGGAGAGCTTCGGGGGCGGGTTTGAGGTGCACACCTGGTCCAAGCTGCCCCACGGGTCTGGCCTTGGTAAGTCTGCAGGGAAAGGGCTGGCGTGTCCCTCACTGGTGCTGGGGAGTCCCTCCTGCTGCCAACACCGGGATGGGGCACCCCCCTCGCTGCCCTGGTCCCGCCTGTGCTCCCTGCAGGCACCAGCAGCATCCTGGCGGGAGCGGTGATGGCATCGCTGTACCGGGCGGCCGGGAAGGCTGCCAGCACCGAGTCGCTCATCCATGCCGTGCTGCATCTGGAGCAGAGGCTGACGACAGGTAGCGGCCGGGGGGGAGCAGCCAGCCCACGGGGTTGGGGGGCCCGGCAGCGGCTGAGGACCCTGTGCCCTGTAGGCGGTGGTTGGCAGGACCAGGTGGGCGGGCTTGTTCCCGGCATCAAAATCGGGAGGTCAAAGGCTCAGCTGCCGCTCAGGGTGGAGGTGGAGAAGATCCCGGTGCCCGACGGTTTTACCCAGACCCTCAACGATCACTTGCTGCTGGTGTACACGGGGAAGACTCGCCTGGCCCGCAACCTGCTCCAGGTAACGCCTGGATGCCCCTGGGTGCCGCAGCCCTGGCCTCTGCTCCCCCCGCGGCCTTCGGTGCCCGTCCCCTTTGCTGGTGCAGAGCATTGCCACCCCAACGGGAGCTGGCACCGAAGGCTGCGGGTGCAGCTCTACCTCCCCGGGTGCTGCTGGAGCCAGGAGGATGGTGACAGGGATGTTCTGGCCTCTTGCAGGATGTGGTGAGGAACTGGTACGCCAGGCTGCCCTCCGCCGTGCAAAACGCCGACGCGCTGGTGAGCAACGCCGAGGAGTGTGCCCAGGCCTTGAGGCAAGGTGTGAGCCCCCTTCCGTGGGCCAGGCTGGTCCTTTTAACACCTGAAGAAACACAGACTTCCCCGGGGGAGAGTCTGTGTAGCCCTGGAGGGGGGAAAAAGCTGGTGGGGGATGTCGGTTCTTGCAGCTGCAGAAGGTTCAAATCTTCCCCTGGCACGGTACAGGCAATGCCTCAAAATTCAGGCTTGAGTGACGATGAGGAAGGGGGATTGGACATGTTGAGTCTGGTTTTATTTTCTACGAGCCATCCGTGATGGGGCTGGGGGCCGTGCCTAGCCTGTGCGGTGGAATCATTTGGCCTTTGGCTGCTGGGGTGCTGCGGAGGGGAAGCTGGAGCATTAAAGCAAGCAAATCCTCCCCCTGTGGAGGATTAAAAATACACAGCAACGTGACAGGGCTGGGTTTGCTTGCTCAGCAGGCAGAGCTGGGAGAAACTGGGTAGATGAGAAGGTGGAATTCAGCTCGGGCTGAGCGGGAGAGGCAGGGACAGGTTTCTGCCCCTTGGGCGAAAAATAAAGGCAAATAGTTTGCAGTATCGCTGTCCCCTGCAGGTGACCTGCCGCTCATCGGCAAGTGTCTGGAGCGCTACTGGCAGCAGAAGAAATGCATGGCCCCTGGGTGCAAGCCGCTGGCCGTCGGGCACATGATGGATGCTCTCCGGCCCTACGTCTATGGGCAGTGCTTGGCGGGGGCTGGCGGCGGCGGCTTCCTTTACGTCTTAACCAAAGCCCCTCGGCAGAAAGAAGCTTTGCACCAAATTCTAGCAAAAACCGAGGTGAGATGTGGGCTCCCAGGCGGTTCGCTGTCGCAGGCGGCTTGCAGAAGCTTGCTCTATATAGCACAAGCACTTATAGCATCTGCCCCCACCACGAGTGGGATGAGATTGTTTATTGTCCCCTTTGCCCTCCCCGGGACCTTGGAGGTGAGGACAGGTCCCTTGCTGGCTCCTGTCCCAACTCGTAACTCTTTTTTTTTTTTTTCTCTAGGGCTTGGGCAACTTCAGCATCCACAGCATCGAAGTGGACATGGGCGGTTTCTCTGTGGAGGTTGTGGGACGTGACCCGAAGGACGGTGCTCACCCCGGCGAGGACGTGGCTGTGTGAAGGTCTTCAACCCTGACCCGTTCCTGGCAGATACACGGGGCAGGGGAGGGAGCAGCCAGCTGCCTTCCAAAGCAGGGAAATCCCCGCTGCTTTAGAGGCAGCTCCTTCAGCCAGCTCCAGTAGGTGCCTTAGGTCTTGATGTGGCCTTTTTGTGCTGCTACTTGCCCCAAAAGCCACGGAGGCTGGAGAAGCTGTGACAAAGTGGGCAGGCAAAACCATCCCTGGAGGGTGGCCTTGCTGGAAGGACAGTCTGCTCAGGCCTCCAGGCTGATTTGGGGGCTTCACTCCCGTTTTCATGATTCTCCAAAGGGAAAAGAACAGCGTTTGTGACGCAGCCTCTAGCAGGACCGTTCCTGCTGTTCCAGCAGCAGGGGCCTGCGCTGCCCGCTTGGTGTGCAGTGCTCCTGCACCAAGGTCCACCCTGGATGTGGAATCAAGTCCCTCTCCTGTGCTGAGAGACTGTTTCTGCAATGAGTTACTGGTTCCTGCAGTCTCTTTGAATAAAAAACAACCCCTTGTTCCCAACATGTGTTTATGCCCCTCTGTCCCTAGCAGGGCTCCTCCTTCCTCGCAGGATAGCAGTGTGGGGGGCGAAGCTCTTCCAGGGGTGGGGATGGCAGAACCCGCGCACAGGGGCCGGTCATTGCCCCCCGCAGCCCTGGGTGACGGGGGACAGCAGGGGAGCACCGCCGCCGGAGGCAGCCAAGCAGCGGGCTGGCACCAGGTGCTGCCTCAGGGGTGTTTGTGCTGTGCCAGTGCCAGCTGGGGGGCGGGCAGGAAGATCTTTTTGATGCTGTGGCACAGGGTAGAAGAGGAGAAATGGCGAATAGCTCTCGGCCCTCATCTCTCCAACTCCCTCTGGGCCCACAGACCACAAAAAACACCCGAGGTTGCTGCTCAGCCAAGCGAGGTTTATTTACAGCGTAGCTGTACAGGGCACAGCAAGCCAGCAGGGCCACCGCCCCGCTTCCTACAGCAGTTTCCTAGGGATTTTCCAAGCACCCTTCCCACAAGGAAATCATTCCTTTTCCCTTCTACAGAACAGTCCCCAACACCAGCAGGAGAGAGGCAAGGGCTCAGGATGTGTAGGACTCCAGTAGCTGACCCTTAAACTGGTGGCACAGACGGAACATGCCAGCGGCACAGGCAGAGCTCTCTGTGCGGCCCCATTTTTTTTTATCCATAGCACACAGCCCCAAAGCTTCCCGGCCCTCCCGTGGGGCGGCAGAACGAAGGGAGCGGGGAGGTAGCACAAGCTCGTCCCTCAGACTAGCACGTGGAAATCGTGTCACACCGCTCTCAATGTGAGAGATCCTCCGCCGCCTTATTTCTGCTCCCACAAAAGGATGGCGGCTCTTCTTCCCAGGCCCAGGAAAGCCATTTGCTCCGAGCAACAGGAGCGGAAGGGCAGCCATCACCCCATCCCCACACCACGTACCGGGCAGGACCCGGGCAGGCTCCAGGGCTGTAGCCTTCCTGCCGTTACCTCCAGCGCGGTGCTGACCCAAGCACCCACCAACTACAGGCGCAGCCGCTTGATATCTTCGCTGCGGAAGTCGATTCGGAGAGCCAGCACCTGCCGGACCTCGGCGGGAGTAAGGCGCCAGGTGAGCGGGCCGGAATTTGGGCCCCAGTAATCCAGGATCTCCGTCACCTGGAGAAAGAGGAGAGCTGCAGGAGACAACTCAGCACTGTCTGCCCTCGCAGGTGAGTTCAAACTCTGGCTACGGTCACAGTATTTCCTGCCGCTAACCCCTGCAGGAAAACACCCTTCAGGCGTGGGGCAACTTTTCCAGCTTCTCCCTAACCCACAGGTGTGACAACATCTGGATAAGCCCAGTAAATCCATGCGGAGTCCAGCTGGGCTTCCTGCAATCCCCCCTCCACTGCCCCAAATAAAAGCAGACAAAGCGCAGCTCACCCTTTCCAGATTGAGGATGGTGGCCATCTGGGAAAGACGGGCAAACTTGTCACGGATAGTCCAGGTGGTGACTGTGGTGAGATAGGCTATGAGGGACCTCAGCTCCTTGTCAAACTGCAGACCGCCGAGCTGTGGGGACCGAGGGAGCTCTGTCAACTCTCCGAGCAGGCCCAGGGGTTGTGCCGAACGCACCATTAACAAGAGTTACAGGGAGGGCAGGGAAGGTCTTTGAGCAGGAGGGCACCAGTTACACCATTTATTGCAGGTTAAACTAGTTTACGTTTCAACCCACCTCAAAAGCCCCCTTATTTTCCCGGCCCCATCCCAAAATGCGCTTTCCCCCCTGTATGTGCTAACGCAAGGTCTCCCTGAGCTGGGCACCAGCGGTGGCAGAGCTTCTTTGAGGCTCATTTGCCTCTGCCCTGCCTCGTCCCTTGGAGGGTAATGAGGGTTTCACGGTGAAGGGTTTGCGGTCCGGCCAGAGACACTACAGGGTAGAGGACAGTGTTTTGCTTACCCTGCTGAAGGTGGATTTGAGCAGCACTTTCTCCAGTTCGATGGCTATGAGGCTGGTCATGAGACCAGTGAGGGTATCGTAAATCACTGGAGACAGCCCAGCCTGGAAGCAGAAACCTGTGTCATTCTTGTCGGGAACAACTGAGCGCAGCTCCACAAAACCCAAGCCTGTGAGAGCTTTCAAATAAAGACCCATCACTTGCACGCTCAGCGAGTGGGAAAGCACCGGCAAAAGCGATCCAGGTACGTCGGGCCTGCGAGCAGGCTTTGAAAATTGCAGGAGAAGGGGAGTGATTGATCTCTAAGAGCCCCGCGAGGCACCGGAGGACATCTGTCTGCCGTTCCCCTGAGCAGGGGAATAGCTGGGAGATGCCACGTGGAGGTCTGGCAGGCCGTCACGTCCCTCTCTCTCACCTTGAACTCTGTCATCTGTTGTTCCAGGTTGACGATGAACTGCTGGACCCAAGGATCGTTAGCTTCGTAGTCGCTGAACTCTTCCTGACATTGAAATACAAAAAGGGTTGTTTATGTGGCCGGCCCTGAACCGCAGCAAATGGCCTAGAGGACAGGGAAGGAGGTCACTCCTGGAGCAGCGCTGCACCCCTTCCGTTTTCTCGAGCTCCTCTCTAGCCAAACGGCCTTTTCCAGGCTCGGATGCAGAGCGAGTTCTGGGTG
Organism: Himantopus leucocephalus; assembly: GCA_003993805.1. Taxonomy (NCBI): domain Eukaryota; kingdom Metazoa; phylum Chordata; class Aves; order Charadriiformes; family Recurvirostridae; genus Himantopus; species Himantopus leucocephalus. Next base: position 1,695,983 of record RSEF01000011.1, on the reverse strand, counting down.
TTTTACTGTCGCTCTGTGCTGAGGAAACAGCGGAGAACTGAGGGGAATGAGACAGCGCTTGCTCTGACTGCAGAGGACGGAGAGTGCAGGACTACGGCTGGAAGCGGAGAACGCTGAGCCTTACCTCCTCGATGTTGTGAGAGACGGAGAGGAAGAGGTTGATCCAGGGCTTCACCTGGGGTTTGATGGCTGTGCTGTTCAGCTCGTTGAGACCTTCCTGAGGGGGACAGGAGAGAGGACAGGAGAGTGACTGAGCACATCTAACGTCCAACGACACACAACCTTTACAGCCAGGCTGTCTTGATGCTGCCTCACACCCTCACTGCAAGCTGGGAAAACCGACCCACAGGAAACTGAACCCAGAAGTCCCAGATTCTTCCAGCTTGGTCTGAAGGCCTCGTGCTTCCCCAGCCCTGCCTGCAAAGCTACAGAGGTTTCCTGGCAGGAGAGAGGTGTTCGATTCACATCCCACCAGGGTAGGAAAGGACGCAAACACCAGCATTTCCACTCCGCGCCAGCCAGGAAGGCACTGTGCTTGGACTCGGCTGATGCCTCCCACCCCCAAGTGCAGCACAGCTCAGTAGGAGAAGCTAAAAGGAGGATAAAAGCTGTAACCACAGTTAATTCCCTGAATTAATCATAACCCCTGCACACGCCATCTCCCCTGAGCAGCAGGTTGTCAGCAAAGGCTGTTCTGTCCGCTTCGATGCTAGAGAGCTCTCTGAAAGCCCTCTCCTGCCAACCACCCCCCTTTGGCTCAGCAAGATGTCAAGAAAGCTCAACCAGCATGAAACTATTCAGGTACCCATACTGGCTGGCGTTTGATGAAAGTTTTTAACTCAAATTGGCATTTCTGAGCAGGCCCTGCTGGCAATTGCCCTTTTCCAAGGCAAATTCAATGGGCATGTGACTCAGGCAGCGCAGGAGCTTGCTGCTCAGCCTCTTGATTGCTTTGCAGCCAGTTTTAATTCTGCGCTAGCACGAGACCGGAGAGTTTTTACTCCTTACGGATGAGCTCTTCGGTTTCGATGCTGACCACAAACCTCAAGAGGGTTCGCCAGCAATACCGCTCTGAAGGCATCTGACTGCAACGAGCTGCAAAGCCAAACGAAAAATGGTCTGGCCCCTCTGGGAAGTACAAAGTCGACGGCAAACCTGGTTCTAAGTATTCTGTTTTGCTTGGCTTCCTTCCACAGGAGATATCAGGTCTTCCTGCTCCCCTCCCTGCCAGAGACCGCTGTGAAATCTTAGGGCGATGTGCCCCAGCATGCTACACCAGACAGCGGATTTAGCCAGAGAGCCTTCTGCCCCACGCTGGGGAGTATTTTCGTTTGGGAAAGGAGGAGAAACCCGAGAGAAGAGCAGCCTGTCTCTACCTTCAGCATTACCTAGTGAGGCTCTGCACAACTTGACAACATGCTGTGCCACGAGGGAGGACGGAGGAGATGGAAATGCTATTAATATTTCCTTCTCCTGAAAATGCTGAACCAACTACGACTCCGTGCTGAGTGAGGACAAACGGAGCAACATTCCTTCTGGCTCTGCAGCTGCTTCCAGTGCTTTTTCTGCAGCCGCCAGCTGGTGCGGCTGTGCAAACGGGCTGGATCTGTTTCCATGCCTCAAAGCTGACTGATTTGCTCCTACCCAGCTCTCCTGGAACCAGACGTGGCCCAGACCTTGGGCTGAAACGATTCCTGCCTGAGCTCTCCCTGAAGACACCGGCCAGCCAGTGCTGGGGGCCAGCAGTAACTCGGCAAGACGCTCACCTGCAGCAGGTCACGAAATTTGTTGGAGACGGCGGCCATGTCCGAGAGGCAGCTGTCAATCTTGGCCTGCGCTTGCTCACCCCCGAAGCCTTGGCTAAGCAGTTTGCTGCAGTCGCTCTGCAGGGAAGAGATCCACGAGCAAGTTGCAAATTAATAACCCGGGGCAGTTTCTAGCCCTTCACATTGCTGAGCTCTGCCTGCCCACCAGCACACTTGCAGGCGCCAAACTCTCGGCCCTGCGAAGGCAGAGGCTGCTGGCTCCTGCTGGGGAAGAGGACAGCAAGAAAAGAAGCCAGGGGCTATCTAGCCCGGCACCAGAGAACCACCACCTCTCCATGATGCACGTTTTATTCCACTGGCTCCCGGCCTGTGCCAGGTTGGTCAAGCTGGAGGAACTGGTATTTCCAGCTGATGTATCAGCCGGAAATTGCTCTGCCAGCTCAAAATTGCTTTCCTAAGGCTGGAGGGCAAAGACCTCAAGAATTTGGGCATAGCGGAAGTCCAGATAGTTTATTTGACTCTGCCGCAAGGGAGGATATCACAAATTTGATTACGGAAAAAACAGTAAAGAATCCAGACGGTACCTCCAAAGTCTTCTTTAGGGTCATGATGTTTTCGCTGCAGACTTCCACGTTGTTTAAGGTCACCTGGAAAAAAAAAAACAACCCACAACAACAAATCAAACCCAAGTAGAATTCATTGGAATTTCCCAGCACCTCAGCCCCAAGTCCTTGTTTTCTCCATGCAGCTCGCACTCCAGGCTGGAACGCAAATATTTGAGGGGACAGAGGTGCTACTGTGTGATCAAAGTACTGCAGATTCACGGGGCTGCATGAAGCTGAACCACAGTAACGGAGCATGCGTGCTGAACCTGCAGCTAGTACAAAGTCTGCGTTAGTTTACTGCACTTCTTTTGCTCCTCATTCTGTCCGCAATGTTGCAGCGAAGCCCCAGTTGTGGGTCACTGGAGGAAAAGAGGATACACCCCCAACTTGCTGTGACTGTGTCATGAAGAACAACAGACCAGGAGTGGCTGGAGGTGACGGTTTATACACTGTGTCCAGAGAAGCAGGGAAGGCAGAAAGGAATTCGTATCTAGGCAGGAGAATCAGCATCCCTCCTGCCAGATGAGTATCTGTTCTCCACCGAACAGACTGTTCTCTACCTGCTGAAGCTGAACTAAACGTCGGTGTAAGGCTGGGGTTCACGCAGATAGGGAAATGAGGCAAGCTGACAGGTGAATGAGGAATTCCAGTGGGAGAACTGACATTTTAAGCACTTTGCTTCAAGAAATGCAGAAACCTGTAAGCAAGAATTTAATGAAACGGAAGCGTTCAGTCCCTCCTGCTCCCTTTGTTGCCTTCTCTCCTCGTACAGTGAAAGTCCCAAGGAGCCTCTTCAGCACTGGGTGTTCACAGCAACTTACAGAGAGGGAGACAAGTCAGGGTGAGCCAACCCCTCTCCAGCGCTCTCAGAGCCTCTGCTCAAACAGCAGGGCTGGCTGGGAGGAGAGGGCAGATCCAGCCTTGTTCTCCCAGGGAGATCTTTTCCACACTGTGAGGTCTACACAGCATCCCCCCATGGGGAAGGATGTGTTGTGCTGCAGAAGACAGGAGGGACAGCCCTTCAAATGCTCTCCATGGGGTCTGTAATGCTCACTGCCACGTTCTGGCCTGTGCAAGCACGCAGAGAGTTGCAGCGCTGCTGTTAGGAGAAGGCAACAGGGGGATCTTGCAGGCCAAGCAGAGCAGACAACCCTGCTCTAATGGAAACTCTCCGATCTGGTAAGTGAGAATGAAGGAGCCCTGAGCCTGGGCCAGGAAACCTTCTTATCTAGAGGAAGGTGGGGACGAGACACTCTCCCACCACCTTTGTGCAGAGCCTGTGAAGAACAGGATTGATGGACGCCTCAAAAGAGCGCAGACTCTTCCCCAGCCTGGAGGGAATCACCATCGCAGCAGCCTAAGAGGCAGTCACAGGACTGTACTTGGACAGGCCTGGTGTGGAAGCCCTACAAACATGAGGTGAGGTAGAAGCATCTACCAGGCATCCAAAGTCAGGCCACCCACCACACCTGAACAGGTTTTCAGGTTGTCTGAACACGTGACAGTCGCACCAATCCTGTTCCCAAGAGCTCCCCATTGTCCTTCCCCTCACCCCAATTCATTCTACACCAGACCAGCCACCAAACCCACCAGAAAGGACTGCTTGGCCTCGTCGGTGCTTTCAATGCCTTTGGTATCGAACTTGCCCTGCTGCAGGCTGCTGTGCATGATGTTCACGGCACTGGTCACCCCTCTCTGGAAGTCCTGGAAGGTCGTGGCTGGAAAACCCTGCTTCAGCTTGTTGTACAGAACCTCCCTATGGGACAAGCAGAAGATAACCAGAGCTTAGAGCAAACACTGCAAGCCACAGCAGAGTCATGCTGTGACCAGGGACAGCACTCTGGCTGAGCTGTGACCTGAACAAGGAAAGTGGAACGTCACAAGGACAAAGGAGGGCTGGTGAATATCTCCTGACAGCACTTAAAGGACACAAGACTGAAGGAAAAACACAGCCACCCAGTTTCTGAGCTTTCCCCCAAATCCTGCCTGCAGCTGTCTGCTCTCTTTAGTCATAGTTCCCCACTCCCATGTTGGGATGAAAAATCGAAGGACAATTTCTGCAGGCTCACCCCAAGTTCAAGTTACTAAGCAATCTCACAGGCAACCCAGAGAACAACTAGGGGTGACTGTGTACCATCAAGCAGGGTCCAATGCTATGTGGTGACTCGGTCTCATAGGAGTTTTGGGCCACAAGGTTCCTTTTTCTGTTTGTCCTACAGGTGACCGCTGCTACTGTGAGAAAAATATGCCCAGCTCCAGCTTCCCACACCACACCTGACCCTGCTTCCTACGAGCATCTTCCATGGAGGTGAAAAACCAGAGGCTCAAAGGCGAGGAACACAAGACCATCTGACAGCAAAAACTGTTTGCAGAACGTGAGACGGAGGCAAGTTACAATGAACCTGGTATATTTTCCTTACCTGAAGTCAGACTCCAGCTCGGTGGTGGAGTGGTTGATCATGGCACAGAGACAGTCTATGCTGGAGCTGGACAGAGCACGCCCAATGCACTTCTTCACTATATAAAACACGTCATCCACCATGCTGGAGGTGAGCTGGCCCTTCTCGTAGCTGTCCATGGCAACAGCCTGCAAAGAAAGCTGTCTCAGTGCCCTGAGCTCAGCGAGAGAAGGTGTCCCCTCCGAGCAGTGCTGTGAGAGCAAACTGCCAGCCTGCCCATTTCACCCTGAGCTGAACTGCGCCACGTGTGGGCCGGCACCTAGTTTTCAGTAGCCCATAGATCTGGAAGATCTGGCTCTGGAAGATATCCAAGGGTATGTTTGGAGTCAAAGTTCAGAAACAACCACTTGCTTTTCAAGGCCAAGGGAAACGAAAGACCTTCTCAACAACTGCAGACCTGCCATGTACTCCTCTCCCTCCCTGGGGATACTCAGCAGAGGACTGTGGAGCACACGCAGAGGTCTCAGCTGCTGGCAGAGACCGCAGGCTATTGCAAGCAGCAGTCTGAGCCCTACCTTGTTGACGGTCTCCCTCATGAAGTATTCCTCCATGGTGATGTAGTAGCCTATGAGCTCTTGCATGGTGCAGCTCAGCAGACAGTTGTTGAGGAGCTTGTCCAGGTATTTCTGATGCTCTACAAAAAAAACCAAAAGAAAGCCATCAGCAGGGACCAAGTGCCAGAAAGCAGTTCCACCTAATCCCCTCGCTTCCTGTCTCACAAGCACGCAACAGACACATGCCTGGAAAGCCCAACCTGGAATAAATCACAGGCCTCGACTGTGGAGCTGATATTGCCAGGCTGACTTTTGCAGGTGACAGAAGTAATTTCCAGAGCTGCGTGGAGTACCCAAACCCTGAGCCTGTTTTTTTCCCCGTGGTCTCCACCTTTAGGATCTGTACCTGCAGATCAAAGGGCTCTCCCTCTCTTTGGGGACCTTGTTTATTATGCTCTGCAGTCATTCCTAAGGTTGGTTTCCCTGTTAGAGGGAACCCCCAGTGCTGAAAACAGATTTGGGGAGGCCAGGTTACACAATCCTCTTCCACAGAGCGCTCCCAAAGCCTCTCTGCAGATCCCGTGTCACTCTGCTCTGCCACTAACTCAGATATATCTCCACTTCTGGCTGCAAGGAGCAGAGCGCCTGCAAGTATTGGTATTCAAGGTGTTACCTTGTTTTACCTCCTCCGAGGCCATCGAGTCCCCCACCTCAAAATCGGCTATTATTCGTCTCTTGATGAATCTCAAGTAAAGCTCGCTGCGGGCGTTCATCAGGGTGACTTCTGTTAAAATAGGGTCAAGCTCCCTGGAAGGGAGATAGCAAGAATCAAGGCAGCAAAACTACAAAAGGAGAGGCACTAATTTAACTCAGTTAAATAATGTGTTCTCCGTTATACTATGAGATCAATCCTAACCCTTTCCATCTGTGGCATCGAGTGGCAAAGCTCAGCAGAATAACTGGTATGTGCAAAGAATGCACAGACAATCAAAACATCCTGAAAAAATCATTACAGAGGAGCTTCTTTTTTTTTTTTCCTCGTGGACGTGAGAACAACCACATTAAAAACACAGCTGCAAGGACTCCAAGACTCTAAGCAACCTGATATAACTTAAGAATTAGCCCTGTTCTGAGTGGGAGGTTGGACTAGAAACCTCTGGCAGCCCTCAGTTTTGCTATGATTCTGTGAGCCCTATATGGCCAGTGCTAAAAATGCCTGGTCCCTGCTGTGTCCATACATGCTCTCTTGGGCACAGATTCAATGTGTTTCTCTGAAAATGATGAAGAATCTGTTTAAGCTCAACAGCTCAGGAAACGTGAGTGCAAAAAAGCATGTGACAATGCAGAACAGAGTGTTCATATGAGAGATGACTATGGAAAAAAAAAAAGACTGTCACATCAGCAGCTTTTTCATCAGTGTGCACAAAAGAACTTTACAAATCCTGCTCAAAGCCTCACAACACAGAAGTGGGACAAGGAACCATTATCTTTATTTTACAGATGAAAAAGCAAAAGCTCAGAAAACCTGGGATGCGTAGACAGTTATTCAGAGCAAACAGTAAGTGGATCTTTATATTTCCGCTGAAATAATTAGTCATAACAGACAGACCTCGCTTGAGGAACGTAAGTTTTCTTTCAAGGCGTGTTTAGAAGTCATGCAATGCCAGAAGGGCTGGGTGCACTTTCAAACGGCCTTACTTCAGGGCTATACAAATACTTAAGATAAAAAGAAAAGGAGGGAGATTGAAAACACTTTGGTTCATTAGCAAGAAACTGATGTTATAGAGTTGCTGCAGCAGCAGTACGGATTAACTAGGACCCAAAGATTTATTGCTGATTCTGTCACAAATTATCTGCCCAGGGAGCTGCTCCATTTCCTGGGCTCCGAGGACCATACTCTGACCATCAAAAGGTGGTGGGCACAGGCAATTAAAGTCTCAGTCCTTCGTGTGCGGTGATATTGTCAGCCCTCCAGCCACGTTTAGGGCCAAGGCTTAAAAGTAACGAGTAAGCAAAATAAAGCGCCACCACAGAAGCTGCTGTTATAAAAGGGCAGTGAAGGGCACCTAACAATTAGATTTTATGCTTTAGTAGTCACAAACCATCTGGAAGACCAGGAGAGTTATCTAAATGCTAAGTAGCGTTAATAACGGCTCGAGAGTGGAAGGTTAGAGAGCAAAAAGAGGTTTTGTTTGTACCTTGGTTCAATCTTCTCTGCAGAAGAACTTCTCATCATGCTGTTCTGAACTTGCTGGAACTGCAATCACAAAAAAAGGGGAGAGTCATCAAAGTCTTTGCTGATGACTTGGAGTTAACAGCCACTTCTCACGCTGTAGCCTAAGGAGGTGCTTACTCAGGGGGGGTTATAGGAATGCTTTGCGGGAAGCACAGCCAGAGAAGGGAACTGCACCAGTTCACCTCTTCCTCCAAGACAGAGCTCAGCCTGCCAGGAAGGGCGGTGGGATGGGAACTCCAACAGAGGCACCAAGGGATGTGACCATGAGACAGTCACAGCAGCGCTGCATCTAACAGACAGAAGCAGGAACAACCCAGTGAGGAAGGTGAACTGAAAGCGCTCTACAGACCCGCAGAGCAAAGCATCCTGTGCCCAGGGTCCGTTTACCATGCTCCCAAGGAACCCTTCTCTGCAACAGAAGGGATAGCTACAGGCTGGAACCCCATCAGCACGAACATGGACTAAAGCAACGTTTTTCTCAATACACAAGGTCAAGTTTTGCCGCCTCTATGGCAGCTGGAGCCCCATGGAGCTGGACTGTGGCAGTATCGCACCCCTCTTACCTGCCTGTGATAGTCTCTCTCTTTGACGAACTTGTCCACCACTTTCTCCACCTGCCGGTCGCACTCCACTTGCAGGTGCTTGATGAGGGTGTACAGCCTCCCTGGCCCATAGTAGGTCTCCACAATGGGTTGGTGGGTCTCCACAATGCGAGCAATCCCTGCAGGGAGAGGGGAAGCACAAGAGAGAGACTCAAACAGGACATCCCATCCAGTCTGGACCCAGAGCAGAGCTATACAGGCCCACAGACACGGCCTAACAAGAGATCATTCACTCCCCAGACAAACATTTTAGACTGTCAAGCCACTCTCTAGTGCTTCACTGGAGGCCCGTCATTACCACCCCTCGTTCCACGGCATCTTCTCTCTGCATATGACACCTTCCATCCTCTCTGCCGTTTATTGCAAGGCTGCACTGCAAATCTCCTGGAGTAGAAGCCATCTCTCTTCCTTAAGAGAGCTCCTGCCATGTGATGTGTGTCAGCTGCCCCTCTACCCAGCAAGACACAAGGATTGAAGCTTCCACGGAAGAAAGCTGAATGAGCTAAACCTGGCAGGGGACATAACTGCTATCCAAATCCAGTGTCAGCTTTCAGCACCTACCAGGTTACAGGAGAAGAGCAGTGCTAGGAAAATCAGCCTAGGGAAAGCTCTGCTCTTATCCGTCACAGAGATGCCCAAGAGAGCAAGCATTAGTGAAAGCAGGACCTCCTTGGAGAAAAGGCTCATCTCCAAGGACACTATCTCTCCAAGATTGCTTTCTTCTCCCAAACTCTCTACTCTGAGTTAGCAATGTTTCCCTTTTGATGCTACTGCCAAGAAAGCCTCGGTGGCTCTAAGGACCTTCAATAGCAGCAAGGGTGCCAGGCTGGGAGAGTGACTTGGCAGCGGTTAAGCCAGCCTAGAACTATAGCAGAGTTAATAGAGAAGGCAGTTAATCATCATGGGATCTCAATTACTGTCTTTGGCGACATTCCCACAGAGCATTCATATTCCCTTCTCTCCCTTCCCTCTCTGCTTTCAAGCTCCCGTGGTCCTCCTTGAAAAGCTAGGCCTGGAGGCATCAACAGCTGCTCTGTCTTAAGGGATCCGATTTGTTTGTCTGGAGAGCTGCTTGTCTGAAAAAAGCCTTCAGGGAACGCCCGTTTGTTTTGAGGATGCAGAAAACAGGAAGAGTCTCATTCCTGGAGGAAGCCAACAGATCCTTTGCAAATTCACTTTGTGCCTGCGCAAGCTGTACACAGGAAAGCTTGCTTATTGTAACGCCCTCTCCTGGCTGGGAAAAAGTCTATTAGTTGTGTCCCTGTCCCTCTAGTGTGACACTCCCATAGCTCAAAGGGGAAGAGAGGCATTTTGCAGTCTCCTGGAGCTAGAATTAAAAGCATTTAAATTGATGGGACAATCTCATCAGGGACTATTTTCAATCCATCAGCAAAGAAAGGAAGATTACCTTCGAAGAGGAGTGTCAGAGTGTCCGCAAAGATGACAGCAGCTCGACGGTCACTCATGTCTGTCCCCATCACCAGCTGCAGGTTCTCCTCTGCTTTGTTGGCCACCTGCATGACAACAGGACCAGTCAGCTGGTAACACTCAAAGACATTCTTCATCCCATAGGGTGGACCTCTGTCCCCTGACCTACAGAGCCGCGGGCTTTTGCTAGCCTTCCCATTGCAAGAGGTATTGCTGCTGTTCCTCCTTTGAACAGGGATCCTTTCCTCTCTTGTGGAAAACGCAAGGATCAAGGAAAGGCAGAAGCTTGTTCTTCTCTTTCCAGGCTCCCTCGTATGAGCTTTAAGCAACCACAATGAGCAAGACACAGAAGGAGAAGCCAGGCAGCCAGTAGGATCTGTAGTCAGACACCAGAAAGACCATCCCAGGGCATAAAACACAGGGAGAGTGATAAACTAAGACCAGTCCCGGTTTCTAAGGTTAACAACCCAGAGCCAAGATCCCCTTCCGCAACATCTGTTGACAGAGACTGGGTTTTGCTTTCCCCTAGGAGACCAGATAGGTCACAGTATGTTTCACAGAACCTCTTACCTGCTTGCAGAGGTACTCTGAGAACTTGCTCAGCCCTTCCTCATGTAAGCCTAGCAGAGGAAAGATCTTGAAAAACCGTTCCACCTGGGGGAGGTCTCCCTGCTTCATAGCTGTGTCGAATTTCTCTGTGACGATTGTCTTCAGGCGCTGCTCTGCTTCCTGCAGGAGCTTCAGGTTGGCATCAATTATGCCCCCTAGTGAAAAGGACAGGAAAAAAAATGGAAAAGTGACAGCACAATGTTAGCACCGTATCAAGGGCTATTTTTTTTTCCCAGCAGAGAGACCAACACTGTGCAGCCCTAGGGTGAGAAGGCAGAAGGCACACTGGAATTCCCCTACAGGCAAAGGTACGTGTCTGATGTACACACAGCTAATGTCACGGTCTTGCATGGAGGATGTGAACACATCAACCGGGACATTTATTTTAGGGATCAGGCAACTTACTCCTTAATTTCCAGTTGTTCTGCTTGATAGCACACTGTAACACTGCAACAGTTCTCCCTGACAGAGCCTTCTCCCTTACTTCTTTTGTCCTGCACATTGTGTCCTTCACCTAGTCAGCACCTGAAATGCTATTAAAGCCGTGTGCCAGGAGCTCTCCTTTCAATTAACGATAACTCAAACCTAACAATGCTTCAGAAACATTCACCTCTATGTTACTCTATAACATACTAAGATCTTTGGCTTGCATCAGATCTTCTGCTTTGTCTACTGAGCTGAGGCTATCTGTCATGGGAAATCATGCAGCCTCTAGTTATCAGCTGGAAAGGTGACTTAGCTTCTCCTCACAGACAGTACTTACCTTCCTTGCCCTGACGACTGAGCTCAATCACTGATTTGTCCAGAGACAGATAGCGATGGATATGGGCTGCTGCCTGTTCATAATCTTCATTTCGCAGGGCTGTTTGAACTCCATCCATGCAGAACTTCAGGTCAAGGATGTCGTCAGCTCTCTGAATGGCCTGGTAAAGTCGATTCTGCAAGAAAGGCAACCAGTAAGGCTTCCTGCTGCAGGCTGGACCAGGGAAAGAGAATTATGAGAGAACAGCACGGAGCGGAGGAAAGGAAGGAAGAAACAGACTGCAGAGATACTTCTCTATGTGATAAACAACTACATAAGCAGAAACCCCAACCTACTTTAAAAAGACAGAAGATGAACAACATTTACCTGTCAAAACTCAGAGTGAACCCAGAGGCCATACTCCACTTTAACAAACAGGCAGAGACCAGAGACACAACCACACATCATCTGTTTTGATTTAAGCAGTTGACGTGATGCCTTTTAGCCTTCCCTCTGTACAAAGAATATGACAGCCCAGATTCCTGACCACTCTGGGGTGACAATGACCACCTTCACTGTCCTCAGCGCTGCAATAGTTGTCAAGAGTGCTAATGAAAACGAACCTCAGCTTATTCACCATATTGTACCAGGAGCTGCTTGGACAAAATGGGGTGCTGCAGAACCAGCTGCTGTGTGGCAAATCATATGCATTATTTACTCCTATACCCTGCAACATCCAGGAGCCCAGCAAGATACCATTACCTAACAACACCAGAAAATGCTAAAACAAAGAACAAAACAGTTTCCAGCCCACTGAAGAAAAGAGCACGTTTCTCTTATCTTGCTGTGAGCACACGAGCAGACAGAACACGGCTTGGTGGTGACAAGTCCCAAACACCTCCTTGGTCCAGTTACCTTGGCAAGGTCAAGCTGGCGGACTTTACTGCTGACGTTCTCGGCCAGGTTACAGGTGAAGGTGATCATCCCCGCCAACTGCTGGGCATCCCCCTCGATGAGCTGCAAATTAGGGCTGGAAACACAAGCGAATTGAACATGAGATGCAAATATTAAGTAGTCGGATGGTCTGCAACAGCAGGATGGTTCTTCCTCCAGAGCTAATCGCTCCTGTCAGCAACAGTATCTCTCATTTCATGCCTCCCCTATAGGCGCAAAGCATCAAAATCAAACAGACTGCTTTGGAACAGACAGACTAACAACTGTCTCACTACCAGACAGGGCATGAACGAGCCACCAAGGCTTTAAGATACTCCCCGCTTCTGAAGTGGAAGATAAAGTTTGTGAATTTGGGCTCCAAGCTTCTACTAGACCTGAGGCCACTTATGACGACTCTCCAGACTGCCTGCACAAGCTCACCATGAAGAGACAGTAATATCTGTCCATACCTGTACGCACAAGACATCCGATGCAAGCGTTATGCTGAAACCTAACAATACCTGGGGTGAGACCTTCAAGGAACTGCTCAGCCTACGCCAAAATGGGTTGGTCACTGTGAGGGTGCAGCAGCTCCCTCTGTTAGTGCTGCTGGGAAGAACTGGGATGAGAATCCAACTCCTTCTCCCTACCGCAAACAGATTTAAAGTCTGATGTTTTCTGAGAAGGAATGTGCTTCCGTCACAATGCTGAAAAGAGTTTTTGAATCATGCAGTAAGCAGGGAGGTACCGAACAGCGCACAGAAGCAGAAAGAAGGGGAGAGAGTGCGGGATGACTAACCCCATGCGATGAAGTGCAACCATCTTGTTCTCTATGGTGCTTTGCTGTTCCAGGAGGGCATCCAGCTCTTCCTGCACGACTTTCTGAAAGAAAAGGACGAAGAAAGTCTTGTGTGACCTCAGCTCTCCTCCAGGGCAGCAACTTATCAGACTCTACATCCAGGTCAAGCACACGCAGCTAGCAAAGCGTTAGCACTTCCACGGGCTCATACGACAATTAAATCCTTCCTGAGCTCTCATTTTAATCCTGTAAATATTTATATTTATGCCGTTCCAAAGCGATGCAAACCTCATCACACAACTTTTATGTCACGTAACCCACAAACTCCATCTCTGGCCGAGCTTTCAGCGCACGAGGACCCTGAATCCGCAGGGATCCGCTCATGATTCCGGGACACGAGTGCCACGGAGGCAACAACGTCCCCCCACCGGGCCCGAGCGACGGTTGAGCCCGTATTTAATATCTCTGGAAAAGATCCGGACTACGGGAGCCGTGACAGCGAGTCACCCGCTCTCCTTGTCCCTACAGCACGGGCCGGAGGGGGCTGGAGCAGCGCACACCCCCCGGGCCGCCCCACCGAAGGCCCCGCCGCTTCACAGGCCCGCCCCCCACACACCTCCTCCTCACACAGCCGGCTGTAGGCGGCCTCCAGGTCCGCCAGGTCGGTGAGCGACTGAATCCGCTCCATGGAGAGGGCGGAGGCGGCCGAGCCGCCGCTCTCCGCCCGCGGGCCCGGCGCCGTGGCCGCCGCCATCTTGGAATACAGCTGACGCGGTTTCCACCCCCGTCAGGCCCGCCGGGGCTGCCCCTGGCGGTGCCTGAACGTTTGCGGCCGCTCGATTCCTCCTGGAAGCCCGGGATGCTCAGGATCCCCCGGTGCTCTACGTTCAAAGCCGTCTGTATTTTTTTTTCGGAGGCTTTTAGTGCAGTGAGCGGCTTCCCTTGCCCCGCGGTCATTCAGGCGCTGCGGCGGGCAGCCGCCTACGTCCTTCACGAGCGGCACGCGCGCGCGCCGGGCCTGGCAGAAGGCCCCTGCGAAGAGGCGCGGGAGGGCAGGGCGCAGGCGCGGGGCTCATGGCGGAGCGGGCCGGCGGCGCCCCCGCCTAGGCTGGAGCAGCATCCGCCGCCATCCGCCTCCATCTGCCTGGTAAGGGCGGCCCCGCCGCGTCGCGCCCGCCCAGCGGCGGCCCCTCGGTTGAGGAGGCGCGGTACGGGCCGCCATTTTGGCGGGGGGAGCCAGCCGCGGGCCCCTCGGGGCCTGGTCTGCGTGGGGCGGCCGGGCCGGGCGTTGATCCGGGGCCGGTTCCCGGGGCCCTGCTCCCCGCAGGGCGGGAGGGAGCGCGCCCGGGGTGCGGGGCGGTGCTGGGCTGGGCTGCGGGCCCTGCGAGGGCCTCGGTAAGGCTCGGGACGGCTGGGGGCCGGTTCTCCTGGCCTGCGGCCCGCAGCACCCGGCCGAGGGAGTGCGGCGGCCTGGCAGCACCTCCCGCCTTAGCCCCGGGGGAGGGAACCGGCTCGGGCGCTCGCCCCAAGCGCTTGCGGGTAGCTTGGCTCGCGTTAAATGAAACGGGGAGATGAATGAGGTGTAACGGTGTAGGGCAGCTCTGGAGGATTTCCCATAACTTTGGTTTCTGAGTAACTAAAACTGTAAGAGCAGTAATTAGCTGAAAGTACTGATCAGTCATGCGGCAGTTGGGAGCTCGGCTGACGCTCGGCAGCCTGGCTCTCTCTGGGAGAGCCTTTCGCCTCTCAGTATTACTAAATACCAAATCGCTTTACCTGGGGGGCAGTCGGTCTTCTAATGCGTAAAGTGATGTGTGCAGGCAAACAAGCAGGTAGCCGGGCTCTCTTTGCACTGTGTGGAAGGCTTTGTTTTTACAAGGTATATGTTTTTGTTCTCCTTGTTGCAGACTCAGTGGAGCTACCGTAAGGTCAAGCGAACCTGTCGCCACCATGTTTCTCTACAACCTGACGTTGCAGCGAGCCACCGGCATTAGCTATGCTATCCATGGCAATTTCTCAGGTAATCTTCTGCCTTGGCGCAAGCTTTTCCAGGTAGAAGAGGAAAAAAGGTGTTTGTTCTTTATTTGCTTTGGTTGCTGAAGTTGGTCTGGTTGCTGAAGTTGGTCTGCTTCATTATAGCGTTTTTTTCACTGGTATATTACAGTTTGCTCTTGAGTGTGTTACTTGAGCTGTTGTAACTTGTGGAAAGATGAAGAAAAGTTTGGCTTGATGACCTGTAAATTTAATTTAGTATTTTGTCCGCTTTCCTCATCTGTTAAAAGGTGCTCAAACAATAGCGGCACCTGATGTGGTGAATAAGTTGCTTTGAATTCTTCCATAGTAATCATAAAACTCCTTGGCGTTTAGTAGCGGTGAAGTTTTATTTTCTTTCTTATAGTGCTTCTTGAAGTTGCGTGTCCTGCTGTGTTGTTGCTAACTCTTCCTCAACTAACCCTGTTGTTTTGGGTTCTTTAGGAACCAAACAACAAGAAATTGTTGTTTCCCGTGGCAAGATCCTGGAGTTGCTACGTCCCGATCCCAACACAGGGAAGGTTCACACCCTGCTGACTGTGGAAGTGTTTGGAGTCATTCGCTCCCTCATGGCCTTTAGGCTGACAGGTGGGACCAAAGACTATATTGTCGTGGGCAGCGATTCAGGGCGCATTGTTATTCTGGAGTACCAGCCCTCAAAGAACGTGTTTGAGAAGATTCATCAGGAAACCTTTGGCAAGAGCGGATGTCGCAGAATCGTTCCAGGCCAGTACTTGGCTGTAGACCCAAAGGGCCGCGCTGTCATGATCAGTAAGTCAGTCTGCTGGCTTCTTTTCTTCTTATTTCTTTTTCTTCTGTCATGGGGATATTTGTTATGCAGCGAGCTTCTGCCAGGTATAATTGGAAATGTTTCTTCTCAGGCAGTTTGTTAGACTATGAGACGTGTCAAGGAGAATGCAGGCATTCAGAATAGTTAGAATAGTTCCTTGATGCTGATGGAATTGCACAAATTAGTTCTAACGCTGGGCCAAAACAATTTGGAAAGAGGCCAGCTTGGTTAGCGGTGCGCAGAGCCCTGAAGAGTGATGTCTGGGAGAGAAGTTGGGGTTGCAGGTGTCCGTGGTACAATGTAGTCAGTCAGCTCCCATAGCCTGAAATGATGTTATGAATTCACGTCTCTTCTCTGAGGTGTATTGTGGAGACAACTAGATGCCTTTCTACCTGCTTTGCAGGTAGAAGAACACTTGGGTGATTTTTTTTTTTTTGTAAGACTTACCATGAGGTGTCTTAGTTACTTGGTACACGAACTTTGGTTTGCCAAAGCCAGCTTTGTGCAGTGCTGCTTTCCTGCACACTGAGAGCGGGACTTGCAATGATAGGTAGCTTAACAGCACCCCTTTATATCAGGAATAATAATAAATAATACTGTTTCCTTTCTAACAAGTCTTATTTTCACGGGGGAGAAGGTGGCACAATCACAATTGTGCCATTCATGTTGATAGTTAAGGGTGATAAGTGTTTGTTATGTTGTGGATGCTATGTGTCAGGCAAGAATACATTATTTTAGTTTAAATATTTCTGAGAAAAGGTTGTCTTGCCAAGTGGCTTTATTTAAATTGCGGAACATCTGGCTGTTTCTTCCAATTTGTTTTTGCTTTCCTGCGGTCTCTCCTCTCTCATGTGATGGAATGAATGAGTAGATCTGCCTGTAGCCATTGTAGATTGACCCTTTGAGATACATCCATCTAGCCCAGAATTCAGTCTTAGGCTTTAAAGAGCTGGAGTTGTCATTTGTGCTTGCGGCCCAAAGCATTTAGACTGAGACATTTGAAATTATTTGGTGGCACAAAGATAAATACCAACGGTGAACTTCAGCAGAAGTAACGCTGACATTCTCTTGTTGAGTTATGTATCGATATTGGACTGCAGGTGTCATCAGATTTGATAATCAGGAGATGCGCTTCAGGTGCTGTTGTCCTTTCCTTGCAGGTGCGATTGAAAAGCAGAAGCTGGTGTATATCTTGAACAGAGATGCTGCTGCTCGTCTCACCATTTCCTCCCCGCTGGAAGCCCACAAGGCCAATACCTTGGTCTACCACGTGGTGGGAGTCGATGTGGGATTTGAAAATCCCATGTTTGCTTGTCTGGAAATGGATTATGAGGTGAGAAGAACTTGGATCTCCCTTTGCTGTCTTTTGAGCTTTGTCGTTCCTTTTCTGATCTTAATCTGTGTGTGGAGGTGAGGAACGTTGGCTGCTTTTGCTGTCTTAGACAATTTTCATTTGTTGTGAGTTTACTTGCTTTTTGTCTTGCCTTCAGTCAGAATAGGCAGGTCTCTTCTTAAATTCATGCCATTTCTTAAATTTGTGGCTATTCTTCTTAAATTTGTACTGTTCAACTGCAAATGTGCACATTTTCTTCCTCTGAACCGTTTTTTGTGCATCTTGCAGCGAGTTGTCTTTTGGACTTTGTTCTAATGTTATCGAAAACTGCTTTCCTGGGTGTCAGCTTTGCTCCTCCTTTAATACCTCTCTTGAAAGACACCTTTGTGTGTTCTGTTTTAGGAAGCAGATAATGATCCAACAGGAGAAGCAGCAGCCAACACACAACAGACCTTGACGTTTTATGAATTGGACTTGGGTTTGAACCATGTTGTTAGGAAATACAGTGAGCCCTTGGAAGAGCACGGCAACTTCCTTATAACAGGTACTGCCCACCAGGCCACCGAGTCATTTTCTCATCGATCTACTTGGTTCCTATTTCCCAGGGAATCAATATGCTTTATATCTTAGGAGTTGTTTTGATGGCAGTCTGAGCCGTTAGTATAAATGAATTGACTTTGGAGTCAGGTCATGAGTGGTGGTTCACATATGGAAATATTCAAGAATTCACAGATAAGGCTGTAGGTTGAAAGTGCTCCTCATCTCTCTTCTTTTAGATGTATTCTGGATAGTCTCTGGATTCCGAAGCTAAGAGATGTTAACTGAAATTACCTGCTAGCAGGTGCAAAAGCATATCTTTTTAGATAAAGCATAGGTGCTACTCTCTTGCATGGGTTTCTAGCAGCTAATATGCATTCAAAAGGTCAGCAAATAAATCTATGGGCAAAAAGCCTGTTTACAGGGATTGGATGCAAAGGTGGCCCAACACCTTCGACCTGGGAAACCGCTGAACCACTTCAGATTCCTCTCCAAGCACAAAGGAAGCTAAGCTAGGAGAGCATCCTTGTATGCTTGCCCTGTTGCATCTTCTGTAGGCAGCTGACAGACGCTAAATATTGGGCTGGATCTGACCACTACTGCTATTTTGATGATACCTTTTGTTACGCTGGGTTCTCAATAGAAGCATTTTTAAAAAAGGCCATACTCTAAAAATGAAAGATATGTCAGAAAACCATCTGGTGGATTTTTTTGACAACAAGCAAATGTGCCAGTAACCCAAGGGTTGTGTTTAACTGACTAGTTGCTGACGTGGTATTTGTGGCATGTCGTGGCTTTCTAGATAAGAATAAGCCAGGAAGGATAAAACATCGGCAATTTGTCTCAACTTGCATCCTTCTTTTTTCTGCTTCATGGTCCCCCAGTTCCATTTGCCCTGTTCTTACCCTGACCCAGGAAGCTGTATTCAGCGTTTTGTCTTCCTCTTTGATAAGAGTAGATTTATATATGCAGGGTGATACAGAGCCATGGAAACTATGTTGCTTTAAAGAAAACCAAAATAAATGCTCTGTAGGCAGTCAGTCAGATCTGTGGTAAGGGCTTTTTCTCATAATGCTTCTTTTTCGTGTTTCAGTTCCTGGTGGTTCTGATGGACCTAGTGGGGTGCTGATCTGTTCTGAAAACTATATTACTTATAAAAACTTCGGTGACCAGCCTGATA
This sequence comes from Himantopus leucocephalus, assembly GCA_003993805.1. Taxonomy (NCBI): domain Eukaryota; kingdom Metazoa; phylum Chordata; class Aves; order Charadriiformes; family Recurvirostridae; genus Himantopus; species Himantopus leucocephalus. The sequence continues at coordinate 1,677,439 of RSEF01000011.1, read as the reverse complement.
TCAGATGCCCAATTCCCAGGAGACGGGTGAGGATTTTGGGATTCCTAACCTTTTTTTTTTAAAGATTCTCTTTGTCCGTGCTAAATGGATGCTTGGTATCTGCCTTTTGAGGTTAAATGCATCAGAGAGGTTTTACAATAAGGAAAAACCAGTTAGAAGTCTGACCCATCATCTACCTTCCTGGCTGCTTGTATTATCATGAGGGAAGACAGGGGTGGGTGTTGCCTGAGGTGATGAGTTTGCTTCATGTCTCTTCTCTGAGATTTATGCTGGAGATACTCCAAAGACTCTGATCAGGCAGCACAGCGGCAGCGCTGTCAGTGTGAGATAGCATTACTTGAGATGGTGAGTCACGGTTGCTGTCCTGTGCGCAGGTGAATTCGACAGCTGCTCTCTTACATCTAAGGCTGCTTCCTCCTCCTTTGCTATTGCAGATTGTTGTGTGCTTTGACAGGGTTCAGGTGCTCAAAAACAGCTGTAGGTGGATTGCAGCCCTTTCCTCTGTGTTTGGCTTTGATGGGTGGGAGAGTTTTCCAGGGAGGATGGCAAAAAAGATAGGAGAGGGGATGCTTAGGCACGCTGTCTTAGCGATGCATTTCCTTCTAAGGCAGAGATGTACCAAGGGTAACTATGGGTGTAACAGAGCTGATGCGCTTTGTGTTGAAAACCTCCTCACATACAGTCAGCTCTTAAGGCATCTGCGAAATGGAAATAATTCAGTCAGTGAAATCACATCTGCACTTGCTGGAGAGTTCTTTTCCACCAATGACCTCTGCTTTCTTTTGTGACAGAATGACTTGGATGATCCAGAGAGAGGTATGATTTTTGTCTGCTCTGCTACACATAAGACCAAGTCCATGTTCTTCTTCCTGGCCCAGACGGAGCAGGGAGACATCTTCAAAATTACTCTGGAGACTGATGAAGACATGGTAAGCATCATGTGAAGAGCAGCAAAAGCATTCATTGAGAAGAATGCTTAGTCAGTTATTTTGCCTGATTCTCTAAAGTGATAAATATTTAATATTGTGGTTTTAGCTGTGTGATGGCCTGTATTCTACATGATTTGTAATACGGTTATACCCACAGTTGTAATTGGTGTTTACTCATGTAGAGATGCAGCACAGTGTTTGCAAAGTCCTGTGAGATTTATGCTGCAAGTCACTTGGGCGTATTTCAGATGTTCTGCAGACAGTCATTTCTTCAAAAGATGTGTTGTAAAGTGTGGTCCATGAACCTGCTAGAGGGTGTTCCAGAAACTTTAGGGAGCTTAGTTTTTCTTGATCACAGTAGGTGCCCCCTAGTTCATCTCTTAATTGAATATTTACATGCTACAATCAATCTTTTTGCAGACTGAGGTAGCTAGCTTGGTACAGCTGGTCTGTGAGTTGAAATAATAAGCTTGAAGTGGCTTTTGCTGATAGTTGTCCTAGTATTTTGCAATGAAAAGACCTCTGCTGCAGTCAGTCACTTGTGGGTTTTGAGTAAATGTTGAATGTTAGCTCCTCCTTCATCTACATGTGTAAAATGTGGTACAAGGGATGATTATGTAGCATCTTAAATGTCATAAGATTGTTCTTGGATGTTACACCAAGAGCTATTGCGGCCATATCAAATGTAGAAATTTGCTCAGGACGGTTGATTTTTTTTTTTTTTCCTCACATGTTGTTGGGGAACGGCTGGTGTTGAGTGAAGCAAATACCTTCTTTCTTTTCGACAGCTTGCTGTTTTTGCAGCTGTGTTTTTCCAAACCGACTCAGTGTAACCAAAGCCAGAAAGTCGTAGAATAAAACAGGCAGCCTGACTTGTGTGTTCAAAATAGTCTGCTGGATTTTGTGATTTATAACCTGCTGCCCCAAACTACTGATGGGGTTAAGCCTGGCCAACTCTCTTGCTTCCTTTCTTTGGAAGGATAGCTAGGCAGCTTTTTTTTCTTTTATTATGAAATCACACGTGTATAGCTGTAGCACTTTGCTAGCACAGTCTCATCTTCCTCTGCTCTCAGGTAACAGAGATTCGACTGAAGTACTTTGACACGGTTCCTGTTGCTGCTGCCATGTGCGTGCTGAAGACGGGGTTTCTCTTTGTGGCATCTGAATTTGGAAACCAGTGAGTAAACGATTTTATGTCAGCATTTTTCCCCTGAAACAGACTGTTTCTGTTCAGGACTGCAAACTGACCTTTGAACTTACTGAACATATGAAGACAACATCTCTCTTTTAATGAGTAAATTAAATGAATGCTTTGTTCACATGGCTTGAGCAGAACAATTGGTTTCGACTATGACACAACAGGGGAATTTTCTTGTTGTTTGAACCCAGGTTATATATCATAGTGCAGAGAACAAAAGATGACATGCATGTTGCAGTAGACTTTGGAAAAATTCAGCACTTAAAATTCACATAGGGTCCATCATGTATCCAGATGAATTACTTTTTCATTAGCTTGATTTCGTTGAACTTCTGTGTGTTATGGCCCACTCGGAAGTAAGTAAGATTTGTTATTGGTAGCTGTGGTCCTTTCCTTAATAGGTGTATACTTGAGGGCTTTCTCAATTCATGATTGGTGTTCTAGAATACTCTAAAGACTCAAAGAAGACTTTGTACACCTTTGAAGATGGTTTCACAGTGTCCAAGTGGGGGATTCACAGGAGTGGAGACTTACGCTCTTTCCTGACTACATCTGCAGTCAGCCACCTGGGGGAGCTTCAGCCAGTTCACTGGAGTGAATCTGAATTTGGTTGTACAAACCAAGTTTTGAGGAAGCTATATTCATTTCAGCTTTATTAAAACCAGGAAGTAAATCAGTCTGTCTTTCTGGGTTTATCTTTTTTTCCTCTGAAGTTTAACTTGATTGTTGTGGTATTTAGGCTCATAAAATAGAGCAGGGAATGCGATTAAAAATAATGAGGTGAGAGTATTCCAGTAGAATAGATAACTGTGGAGTTGCAGTCTTAGCCATTGGCCTTGCTCTTGGCCTCAGCTGTCAGTTGGTGCTTTGGCTCTAACACAAGAATATCTGAAAGGCTCAAGGACAAACAGAGAAAACACTGAAACTCTGGGATATTTTGCCCGCAACAGCTACAAATGAGAAGGTTTGGAGGGGGGAGGTTGTGGTGGGGTTTTTGGTTTTGGGTTTTTTTTGTTGGTTTTTTTTTTTTTTTTTTNTAAACATTTTGTTACCAGGAAAACAATCCTTAAGGCTAAATTTTAATAGCTATATAATGCAGGGAAGTACTTCCTCCCCATTCATTCTCTCTGAATGTCTGGGTAAGCCTTACTTAGAGAAGGCTACGTGAGCTTTGCACTGAACATGCTGTTGCTCTTGCTTTCTGTCTCCAGTTACCTGTACCAGATAGCTCACCTGGGTGACGATGACGAGGAGCCAGAGTTCTCTTCTGCGATGCCTCTTGAGGAAGGAGATACGTTCTTTTTTCAGCCACGACCTCTCAAGAACCTGGTGCTGGTGGATGAGTTGGACAGTTTGTCTCCTATTCTGTGTTGTCAGGTACGTTGCTGTCAGCAAGCTCCCGGTCACCACATGAGTAAGTCTTTCTCATTTACAGAGGAATTGATCGCAGATGCATGATTTTATATCCAGACTCAGGGTGTCAGCCAGCAGTCCTGTACTGCTCTGCTCTTGACCATCAGGCCAGTGCTCTGCAGAGACTTTGGTTAAAACTTGACATTATTTCAGGGCAGCAGATGGTACACCCTGTGGCATCTTCAGTGTTTGAAAAAAGCATTCTTAATGCAGTAGTATGGCATATATAGCTTAGTTTTATTTTCTCTTCCTGTGGATATTGTTTGACACTATTTCTTCACGCAGATAGCGGATTTGGCCAATGAAGACACACCCCAGTTGTATGTGGCGTGTGGTCGGGGGCCCCGGTCGTCTCTGAGGGTTCTAAGACATGGACTTGAGGTGAGACTCACAGAACTTCAGAAGAACAGCTTGAGAGGCAAGGACAGTGAGATAAAATCCTTAAAAGAAGGGTGCTGAAACGAAGGGACTCTCCTTTTGCTCTGGTCAGGAGAAAGAGCAACTTTCTCTAGGCTTGCTTCTTGGAAATTGAGGGGTTGTACTGTTTACTCTTACAGTCTCAAAGGCTTTTTGTTCAGTTGACTCCAACCACCTGCATTTTGTCTCTTAATACTTGAGCTGGAATATTCCTGGTGTCTCTGCCAGCTGCTGCTGCTGATCTCTTTGCTGGGGGCAGGTGACCTTGTTGTAAAGCTGATCATCCAGAGCTCTAATGTTGCCGTATCATTGCTGAAAGTATTTTGCCCCGTGGCGCATCTGGCATGGGGAGAGAGCATCAGGATTGGGAATTACTAGCTTTCCTGCCCAGTTGTGGGAAAGCTTAAAAGCTGCTGGTGGTTTGGTGACTTACTACAGTAAGTCTAAACATCTGTTTGCAAAAGAACCTTGTTCCTGTTTACTCTTAGGTGTCTGAAATGGCCGTCTCAGAGCTGCCTGGTAACCCCAATGCTGTATGGACCGTGAGAAGGCATGTTGAAGGTATGCAGTATTCTCCTAAAGCACAGGGATGTGATAATGGTTTTGGTGCGGGCGGTTTTTTTGTTTGGGGTTTTTTTTGTTTGTTTTTCTGTTCAAGCAGATAGGAAAGGTGCTGCGTGATGGTTGTGTGCCATCCCCAGAAATCATGTTTTGAACCAGCAGCCACCTGTTTGTACTTAGAAGCTGCCCTCTGGTCCCCTGGAATTGTCACAATTCCCTTTGCCAAAGAAGCACCTGCCTGCAGCTGCATCCATCACCCAATATGCTGCATCAGCTGTACATTTGCAGCCTGAAGCTGCTGAACTTCTCATCCTTTCCTGCTTCCCATAAGTTCTTGCTCCGACATCAGCAGGCAATGATTATGCTTTTTGTTGGAGCATACTCGCTATTCTTTCTATGCGTGTTGACAACTACACTAATCAACTCTTTGTGACAGAGTGGGATACAAATTATGGAACAAAGCAGATAAATCAGCAACAGTGTCTGTATTTTATTACTTCCCTCTATGCATATCTGCAAAGAAAACAGTCTATTTGGGCTAGGACACAGTCCCTATTCAAAAACCCAGCAGTGTATAGGATGCTGCTGGTTCCAGGAAGGTCAAGATCTGAAATTGGCAGAATGTACTGAACTGTGGGCTTGGGTTTTTTTTTCCTGATCTGAAATAATGGGTTTGCCTTACTAAAGTGCAAGAGGAAATGTAAGCCCTTGTCCTGCTTTTCTCTTGGGGGTGAGAACAGAGTTCCTCAGAAACACCTAAAGAGCCTGAAATGAATCAATTCTGGGTACTGACAGTCTGTGATTATTTCTGAGGCAGTGCTTTGTGTAAATCTCGCAAAGACTTCCTGTAGGGTTATGCACTGGATATAGAAATGCCACATTGATGCAGTGGAGACCTTAGCCTGCTGTGGTGACATGGTGTCTTGTTTTTAAGCAATCATAGGGTAGTGTGTGTCTTCCAGGGAGCCAGTAACCCAGTGGGAATTTCAAACATCGCTGTGGAGTTTACCTTGCCATCTGAGGCCTGCCCTGAATTCCTGAGACTCATGTACTGCCTAGGCAGCATGGAAGGAACTTTGAGCATGAAGTGCCTTCGTGTTCCCCAGAAATAAAAGGGTCAGCAGGAAAGTATTTCCGCAGGTCATATCAAAAATACGTGCTTTTCTTAAAAGAGGCATTCCAGTTTGTTAGACACAAACCTTTGTTCCTGCCTTTTGGAAAAGGAGTTGGTAACATTTGCCCCTCTGAAAGATGGAGGCTTCTGACGCCACCTTACAGTTTTAGAACTGTTTCTTTTGAGGTTCCAGAGGATGGCTTTGACTTTTCAGGAGATGGAGGACCATTGCTAATCTACATGAAACAGACCAGTCTAGCTGCCCTTTTTTTTTTTGCCTCCTTCCTAGTTCTCCAGGTTCCAGCATGAATATCTGCTCAATGCTTTCAGAAAGGCTGGAATCTGTAGCTGTTGTGAACCATGCTACATTTTGAATACAGTTTAATGTTATGTAAAACCACTCCCCAAGTTACAACTCTTTGAATTTAGAAACAGATTCAGTGGGCTTTAATCAGAAAGACTGCAGAAGCTTTTCAGACATGTCTCTAATCTTGAAATGGCCCAAGTGCTGTTCTTTGAGTGTTCAGTTTGCAGTGTCGGGCTGCCTGGCTCTGCCTCGATGCCACAGCGTGCGCATGCTGCAAGGCCTCTGTAAGACACGTACAGGTTTGCAGCCTTCAAAGCAAATACTAACCTTGGCTGGTACGTGGTGATACACACTACCAATACCAAGCCTCTTTTTTTCTTCCACAGGTGGCTGGTGGTGGAGGTGCTGATCACCACAGGTGTGTACCTACTGCTAGGGGCTACTGTACTGTCCCACAGGTTAACCACAGAGAATCCCAAAATCATGGGGCTACTTCTACGCTAAGCTTTTCAGTAAATGAATTCTAGAAGCTGTTGTGTAGTTGGAGATTGTTGCCTTTGTAGTTCAGTAGCTGAGGAGTAGAAAGCAACTCCCATTCCATCCTAGTCTTTTGGGGAACAAAATAATTGACTTGTGTCTCTGCAGAATGGTCAGTTCTTGCTGAAGTCAGAGGTGCGCATTGCAGGGGTGTTTTCAGCTCCCTTCTAGACTGAGGATTGGCTGCTTTGTACAGACCTCCAAGAGAAAATGATTGAGTGTGCTTGAAGCACTTGTAGATATTGCTGGCATGGGAATGCCCTGTGGTTATGGAATGCGTCTGCCCATCAAACAGAAGTGGATGGGATTTGGACCAAACCCTCTCTTGCAGTTAAATATCGAGGTCTGGGGAGTTAGATGGCTGTGTGCTTTGCTGTGGAAATAGATGTGAGCTGAGACCTAACAGTCTGCATTCCCTGCCTGGTACTCTTGCATGAAAAGCAATGTGCAGTGAGTCACAGCTGCGGAGTCTCCATGCAGTAGTAAACAGAAGCCCATGAAAATGTGCTGTCATCCCATCAGTATCGTTTAAGTGAGAATAATCCTGAATTTTGTCACTGCTTGTCTGTGTTTTTGACTGAACTCCTCTGAGCTAGTGGTGACTGTATTTGTATCAGTGCAAATTCAGATGCTGTGGAGCGTGAACAAACTATATCAGGCGTGGACTGGCATATAGGAATGGCATTCTCAGGGACTAACTCAAACTGAATCCATGACAAATAACAAAAGGGACAGTGGTATAGAGTTCACGGACTGAAATGTGATGTTTTCGTAACTGGTCATGACGTGTGCGTGAAGCTGCAGAAAACTTGTAATGAAGGCACAGGAGAGTGAGTCCAGCTGTGGTTCTTCAGAGTCATTAAAATGTCTCTGTTACTCGCTGAAAGGAGCTAACTGGAGCAATTAGAACGGTAATAAGCGTCTCTAAAGTCTTGTGTCTGCATACAAAATAATGTCTTATCTGTTCAAAGCTCTGGGCAGGCTGATGTTGTGCTTGGGGTTGTGCAGAGCTACGTAGATATCTCTTCGTATTAAAATCTATAGATCTCTTCTTTTTCTAACTGAGAATACTTCTCAGTGTGCCCTGGGGATTTAGTCCTCTTGATTTCAACTAGGCTGCTATATTTTCTAAACCAAAATTGTATTGTTTGAATCTGGATGAATGCGTCTTACTCACTGACTTCATTCTGGTAAATCAAACCCTTTATTTCAAAAGCTCCAGCAGAGAGGCATTAAGCATTACTGGACTTCAAGCAAAAATGCACTTGTCACCATTATTGACACTGACTTAAAGGCACGCTCTAATATAACTGTATGCCGGTGAAAAGAAAGAGCTAAAAAAGTATTAAGAGGTAGGAATGAGTTTTCGTTTAGAGTAGGACTAAGGGAATCTGTTTTGCTTTGAAATGGGTGTTCTTTGTCTTGCTCCAAATCACATGGTTAAGCCTCCAGCTGGGACAGTGTGGTTTATCATGAGAATGACAGCCCCCAGGGAGGAAGGCAGCCGCTCTCAAGAAGTTTGGAAAGAAGCGATGGTCTTTGAAATGGAATTTTTAGAACATCCTGTCTACAGGATATTTATGAATTAAATGCTTAGCCTGTGAAGTGCTAAAATCTCCATTTAAAGTGATCGAGGAATTCTTGTAGACTTCTGGTGTTGAAAAACAAATGCAAATTTGTAGGAGAAGCTGCTATTTAGTGTAGAAAATAACCAGTGTGTAATGGTGTACATCATACTGAACTCTTACCATGTGCTGTTAACGTTAGAGAAATTCTCCTGGTAAGCCCAGCGTTTAAATAGTGTGTGTTACTGATGAGTTTCTGCGTGCAGATTCAGTTCTTGTTTTCTCATTTCCCCAAGTGGACCTGCTCCTGTTTCTGGGGTTCGGGAGCGTGTGGGACGTTACAGCCTGTGACTACTTAATAGAGTAGTAACAGAGTTTATGCCACAGACCGCTGCTGGAATTGCTTTAATTATATAAAGCTCTTCAGTTTGATCAGAGCTGTGGTCTGTGTACCAGATGTTGGAGAGAAGAATGATGTGGGTTTTTTTTGCTTGCATATTTTCAGCTGTACGTAAGAACTTTCTGTTATAAACGTGACACAGCAGGTTTGGCAATGCCTGCCTTTAAAGAGGGTGGATAAGACAAGGATCAGTTCCTGAACCATTTGTTTCAGTTAACCCAGTTCAGTTTCTTTAAGCTGCTGCATGGTATTTGCTGGCATCCTGTATTCATCCCAGTGAGAGTTTTCTATTTTCTTTCTCTACTTAGAGTGTCGCTAGCCACTTCTCCATGTCTCCCACATTTGCAAATTAGGGAGAAACTCTGCTCAAGGGCCAAAACTGTGACAGCTCTCTTACACCCTCACCTCTGCTAATGGACTTGTGCGGTGGTACTTAAGTCTGAGCTTTGGGTCAAGATGGGTTAAAATGGGTATTTTTATTTTTTTTTCTTTTTAAGAAGTAGCACTTGCATGACAACAGCAGCAGAAGTGGAGTTGCTTCTCTGAGGCAATCTTATTTCTCCACTGAGGCTCCTGGCTCCATTTCCCAACAGACTTCATTGTTTCTGTTGCTTTTGTTATTCTGTTTTAATGAGACTGTCCTCTCCCCCTCTTTAATGCCTATCACTTTCTGCAGAATGAAAATGGACAGCAGTAAACCGGGGCATTCCCTTTACCCAGTCCTACTACCCTTGTTTCCCAAAAAGTTTCCCTATTTCCAAATGAGCTCTTAAGACTATTTTCATTAGCACAGCTCTTCCATGTCCAAGCTATCAGACTGTCCCAAGCTGTCCCCTTTGAGAGAAGTCAGTACTGGAAATAATAGTTGGCGTTACTGTCACTTATTGCAGTATAAGTAAAGGTCAATATTTGCTCTGTCTTAAAAACGTAATTGTTTCTCATGGCAGGAGACTGTAGAGGTGGCTGCGTGCATGCACGCTAGTTGAGCTTCTGGCTGAGGGTAGAGCAGGCTAGCCCTGAGCTCCTCTGCTGCAATGTACCCTAATTGTTCTCTGCAACCTTTTATTACATGGATGCTAGATAGAGACACGGGCCTGCAGCCTCCTGTTTGCAGCATCCGTGGTGTGATTTCTGCAGATGGGTTCCACGTGTGCAGATTATTGGGAGTAGAGCATTTCATTTGACTTTGGGCATTAAATCGGGATTCAGCTTCTCATGTGAGGTGGGGTGAGTGTCTTAAAGGCTTCTAGACTTTGTGCTGTCTTTGAAAAAAACTAGGCAGGAGTCTTGCTTGCCAGAATCCAGAGTATCGTGAATTGACTCTGGGTCATCATCATTTGATCCCTGGCTCAATCTTACATTGTTTGGAGTCTAGCAGTGGCTGGCTTTTGGACAGTGTGTCCTAGAACGAACTTGCACAATACGGCCAGCAGATGTAATTATCACAGGAATTCTGCTGAAGAGTAACTGCTAGACATCTGCCAGACTGCTAATTTTGTTGGGAAGCCTTGCATTTATTTAATCAGCACCCTTTTTTCCCTGTCTCCCTTGACCAGATGAATTTGATGCCTATATCATTGTGTCCTTCGTAAATGCCACACTGGTGCTGTCTATCGGAGAGACTGTAGAAGAAGTGACTGACTCTGGCTTCCTGGGTACTACACCTACCTTGTCCTGCTCTCTTCTTGGTGATGATGCTTTGGTACAGGTAATGGAAAGCTGCTTCTGACATGTCTGCGTATGTCCGCCACTCTCTGCTTGCTGCGCGTCTGTGGTTTCTACAGTAGGGCAACATATGTCATGTCTGAAAGTGTGGATTGGCAGAGAATGCCACTTATTCAGCCTTTCCCTTTTTATATCCTGTGAAGTGAAGCTGGACCAGCTGAAGATGGTCCTTATCTCCTTCAGTGTGTGCTGTAGTTCCATGCTGTAGTGCAAAGATGCAATGCTTCCAGCTGGCGAGCGGCTTCGTGCTAGTTCGGCTTGTTGCATAGCTAATGGATCACCACTGCCAGAAGCGGTGCTTGCCTTTGGCTGTTTCTGTGTCAGAATCACCAGTGAGACGGGAGTTGTGAAGGGATGGTAAATATAGAATTGATGTGACCTTTTTTTTTTTTCCCTTCAGGTTTATCCAGATGGGATCCGGCACATCCGAGCAGATAAGAGAGTAAACGAATGGAAGACACCAGGGAAGAAAACCATTGTAAAATGTGCTGTGAACCAGAGACAAGTAGTGATAGCACTGACTGGAGGAGAACTGGTTTACTTTGAGATGGACCCGGTATGTGTGTTAATGTTGTGAATGAGTTTGGAAGAGCAGGGCTGGAGTATGGGCCGTGCCAGAGACTGATCCTTGATCAGACCTGCAGAAAAGGATTCTGTAGTGAAGCATCACTCTAGAGTGGATAGATCTGCATATCTGGGCTGTGCCTGAGATGATATAATGGCTGATTAAAGTCAATGAAGTTCATAACTGAGGCTGGAAGTTATGTACTTATCCTATTGCTATTCTGGTTCTTCCAGTTGTAGCTGAAATAAGGCTGTAAAGAAACAGTTTAAAAAACCCCAAAAATCCAAAGCACTGTCTTAAAAAAAAAAAAAAAAAAAAAATGGTTGGGGGGGTAGGTGTGGAGAGACTTTTTGGTACTGGTTTGCCCCATTAGGTAGTCAATAAGTCTCTTGTGTTCTTCTTTCTCAGTCAGGACAGCTGAATGAGTACACGGAGAGAAAGGAGATGTCGGCCGACGTCGTTTGCATGAGCCTGGCCAATGTTCCCCCTGGGGAGCAGCGCTCCCGTTTCCTTGCTGTTGGGCTGGTGGACAACACTGTCAGAATTATTTCCCTTGACCCTTCGGTGAGTAGCTGTGCTTTTTCTGCCTCTTCCATTGGCTTGAAATGTTGAGAAGGGTACTCCAGAGGTGGGATGGGTACTCCAGAGGTGGGCTGTGTCCATCCAAGCTGTTTTTCCGTATTTGGGTGGATGACCAGGAATGAACAGCTTACATGGCTTTCTCTGCTGGTTGGGAGGAAGCATGGCCCTTGATCCTAAGCTGAAACAGATTTGGTCTAGTCTCACCCGTGCCTGGAGGCTCAGCTGATGAGATAATGAAAGCATTTACTTCTGTTTTTTTGGTTTTGTTTTCATGTTCGTTTGTTGTTTTTTTTCCCGTCTCACTGTTTATACCTGTAGTGGGTTATTCTACAAGCAGGTCGGCAGCAGACCAGCATTGTCATTCCTCTGCCTGCAACAGATGAGTGTTCAAAGGATGACTGAAGTAACATAAACTTTGCTCAGGTCTCTTCATGCTAAATATCTGCAAACTGTGCTAGAACAGTTTGGAAGGATCCAGTTTATCTTCTCCAAACCCCAGGGCTGCTACCACTCCTGCTTGCCAAAATCCACAGAGCCAGCGTCTATTGTGACTTTTTTCTTTTTTCTGTGCTGAATACTTCTTTATGGAGACTTAAAAGGGCATCTTTAAGCTCCTTAGCTGGAACTTGAATCCCCTCTTGCTATGCCAAGCCCTGCTGACTGGCGTGGTACCTTTTTTCTGTCCCCCACAGGATTGCTTACAGCCGCTGAGTATGCAGGCCCTTCCTGCACAGCCCGAATCACTGTGCATTGTGGAGATGGGTGGCACAGAGAAGCAGGACGAGCTGGGGGAGAGGGGCTCCATTGGCTTTCTGTACCTCAACATCGGACTGCAGGTGAGAGGTGCCCACCTGGTTCTGACAGGCGTTTCTTGGTGAGCGTTTGCTTGAGAGATGGATTGCTGTAATAATAGCCTTGTCATTGCGCAGCGCAACACAACACCTGACTGTTCCCTCTTTCTTACAACACGCTTAACAACTGGGACTGGGGAATTCACTGTGTGATTTAGTAGAGGCGCAAGTTTCCCCATACATTTCTAGACTTAAGACTAGTCAAAAAGCAGACTTCATGTAGGACAAATTGTGCTTTTCCCCTTCCAGAAACAGGGCATGTTCTAAAAAAAAAAGAAATTCTGGGTGAAATGTTGTTGGGCAGTTCTTTAAAAACAGCCTGTAGGGCAGAGTATCAGAGAAGTAACTGCCCACAGCCACAGGCTCTGCTCTAATAACTCTGCTGTTGCACAGCTTTTTGTTGCTTCCAGTACTGACTCTGTGATCTTTGACCAAAAAATGTTGTTTTGACAATTCAACATGTAAAAATAATCAGAGCAGTCTAGGTTCTTTCACATACCTCGAGTTTGTCAGAATGCAAGCTCTTTGTAAGCAGCATGAGTTTTTGGATAAATGCTTTGTACCAGGACGGATTAGGATATGGAATCGATCCTCAGGTTTTTCATGGCTTATGTGATGCACTTCTTGGTCTTTTTTTTTTTTTCTTTTCTTCTTTTTGGGTTTTTTTGGGGGGGAGGCATGGTGGAGGTTTGTTTGTTTTTCAGTAATTCCTTTCTGTCCCACAGGAGTGTGCAGCAGCTATGCTTTTCAATATTAAGAGCAAATTTAGATACAGCGTGGTTGTAGAAGAAAATTGTACCAAGAGCTAGGAAAACAAACACCTAATTCTTCAGAAATTGCCTCTCTGTTTTGAATAGTGGCTGTAGGTAGTTATTTCTTATCTGTAATCTTGATCTAACTTTTTGGTTTGCTGATGTCAAGAATGGTGTGCTGCTGCGAACTGTCCTGGATCCTGTTACTGGCGATCTTTCCGACACCAGGACCAGATACCTTGGCTCACGGCCCGTGAAACTCTTCCGAGTCCGAATGCAAGGCCAAGAGGCGGTAAGTGAGGCGAGCTTTCAGAGGGATGCCGAGCTGGTCCCCAGGCGCAGCATCCCAGTTTTCCTTATTGGTGGGCCGGGTGGGGAAGCATCCTTGCAACACAGCGGGACCCTCTGGGTAAGGGTGGGAAGTAGAATGACTTCACTATGGAGCTGCCTGGCTTGCAGCTTGCTCTTTCACAAACAGCCGCCTTCTTATTGGTATTCCCCTTACTTCCTAAGAAGACATGTGTAGTGCTGCCCTGCCTTCTTTGAACTAGGACTCATTTGAGCCATAGGCTGTGTTTGCAGCGTGTCTGGAAAGCGCTGAGGGGATTCTTGGGCTCAGAGACACTGAAAAATCTCGTCTTGCCTGCCTTAGTGCACAGGGATGGAAAGAGCCCCATGCAGAAATCTTACCCCTTGACTGCTTGATGCAGTTGATGGTCATCTCCTGTGCCTGTTGAGAATGGCTCGGCCAGGAGCTAGACAGTGGCCATGCGTGGTTCAAGGAAAATATTTGCAGGATTTGGCATAGAGGGAAGAATGTGTTTCATCAGAAGTGCCGTTTGCAGCCCTTCTGATGTGGCACTGGGGACATCAGCCACCCCCTGCCTGACTCATTTTTGGATGACACCTTCAGAATTGAGAAATATTGCCGGTCAGCGTAGGGGGCTGGATCTGGCAATCCAAGCTCTGCTTTAATGTTATGGTACACTGGGTGAATCTCGTTAACTTGCTCCTGCCAGTCTGCCAGCTGTGGCTTGGAGATGAGGTGCTTTGCAGCTCTAGCAGAGAATGCTTGTAGAATAGCTCAGTGCTTTTCTGCTTTGACACCAGTCCTGGTTCCTTGTCTCACAGTATGGGGAGAAAAAACATAACTGCGTTATGGCCAGTCAGTGATGGGCTTGGAGTAGCCTCTGTGTGTTTCAGTGTAATTCCAGCTTTTGTTGCTCAGGCAGAAAGTAAGGTTGCACTGAAATTGATTTAGCCAAATGTATAAAGCTGAAGAGCTTAAAGTCCATCTACTTCCTTGGTTTCCCTTAACTTGATTGAAAATTGACTACTGGTTATTTTAAGTAAATTTCACTTAGAGTGCTACAGCATTTGGATTGTGACAAAGCAGTAAATATTTATTTTAAAAGACCTGTTCCCCTTAGAACAGGCTATTGTTTAAAGAAAAAAAAAAAAGGACATAGGATAGTATTTGTTGATCTTGGCTTTTACAGGTAACAGTTTTTATTGCACCTCAGTTTGAGTATTCGTTGTCTTGATGGTACTTTAAAGTTCCTCTTCGTGCCATACACAATTTCCAGATAAAACTGTCTCTTGAAAGCAAGCAGTGTCTCTGAAGGTGTGCTCCGAGCAGGGTGGAGTCCACCCGCAAGAATTTGGTTGTTCTAGTGGGTAAGAGTCTGGCGCTGTACATCCATTCATATTGCGAGGAGTGAGCTTTCCTCCATCCCCAGACCTAATAAATGTGTTGCCTGTCTTTCCCAGGTGCTGGCCATGTCAAGCCGTTCCTGGCTCAGTTATTCCTATCAGTCGCGCTTCCACCTGACTCCCCTGTCTTATGAGACACTGGAGTTTGCGTCTGGTTTTGCTTCTGAGCAGTGCCCAGAGGGCATTGTAGCCATCTCCACAAACACATTGAGGTAAGAACTGGTGGGGGAACACAAACACTTCTGGGCTGGGTTGTCAGGCAGAGGGGAGGAGTGGTGAATTCTCACCAGACATTCAAAAGGAAAGAGGTAAAGTGACTTACCTTAAGAATTAAGGGTTTTTTTGAGGTTATTTGATTGTGGATAATGATTTGATAGAAACACTTGGATGGATTTCAGAAAAGAAATGGAATACAAGGATAGTTATAGGATGGAAATAGGTTACACTTCTCTGAATTGTATTTTCCAGCTTTTTTTAAATAAAAAATGTAGTTCAAGTTATCCTTAAATTCTCTGGTCCTTAGAGTGGAGGGAAGCTTATAATAAATGTGAACCTGTTGTGCATTAGGATCTTGTGGTTTGTGGTCTGAATTGGCTACTTTGCAGAAAATAAGGCACGTGATTTAAGAAATCAGAGGCGTGACAGGGGTGTATTTGTTGCCTTTTTAAAGTTCAGCTTCGATATTAAAAAGATAAATGAAAATAATAGGGGAACACAAATTCAGGAGCTCTGCTTTATGCACTTGAACAGGCGCTTTTTTCATATCTGTCCTCATTGAAATATTACAGCATTCATTGCTTTTAAAGGAGTCATTCTTTCTGGAGAGACTTGTGGCTTTTAGTCACCAAATGCCAGAAGAACTGGCATTTCAGCTGGCAAGTCACAGGAAGAAAGACTTGGCATTGCATTTTTCGTACTCTTTTAACTGAAGTGCCTCTGAGGAGCGTTTGATTACGTGTCAAAGTCTGTGTCACGTTTAGATTCAGATGATGTTTTCCCCAAATGTCCACTTTCTCTCTTCCGTGTGGTCTTTGTTCCTCTCGAGATAGACTTGTTTCAGTACCACAGAAGCCTGTCCAAAAGGGACAGGCACTCGGAACACATCCCGGGACAGTGAGAGCCCTCAAGTCAAGGACCCCGTGCTGCAGAGCGCACCTGTGCCATGGCATAAGCTCCCATTTAGGATGCTAGTTTTGCCCTTCTCTCTGGAGCTGTTTGCTGGTTGCTTTCTGGCCCAAGAAAGATGCAGCTTCTCTCCAGCACTAGCCAGTTTCACAGATGCAAAGCTCAACTCCAGTCGTGTTCTCTTGGACAGTTGTTTTCGGACCTTTGTTTAATGCATGTCACGTCTTTGTCCCCCAGGATTTTGGCACTGGAGAAACTGGGGGCAGTCTTCAACCAGGTTGCCTTCCCGTTGCAGTACACACCCCGAAAATTTGTCATTCACCCAGAGAGCAACAACCTGATCATCATTGAGACAGACCACAACGCTTACACTGAGGCCACCAAGGCCCAGAGGAAGCAGCAGATGGCCGAGGTAATTGGGGTGGGGGACAGGTACACTCATCCATTCCCCAGAGGTGACTTCTGCGGCTGGAAATCCTCCCCGCTCACTACTTCCCAGCTGCCATTGCCTGCAAGTTTCTGTGCCCTGTGTGAATGCAAGGGCTGAAGGGAGCGAAGATCTGTCTCAAAACACAAATTTCAGCAGAATACACTACTTCCTGATGCTCCTTTCTTTGTATGTTGTTACGGCAGGCTTTAAGAACCACATATTGGAGGACAATCATGCTGTGTAACACCATTCTGTAGGTTTTCTGTGACTGTTTGAGGATGTTTGGATCTCAGTGGGTTATTTTCTTCTCAATGTTGTTCCCAGAGTTGTTGGTTTGGAGAAATAGCTCCCCAGACAACTGCCCCTTGGGCAGGGCAGAGCTGACACTGCTGTGCTCAGAGCTGCAGAGGCTTCCTTGGGAATAAGCTCAGGGTGGGTGGAAGCTTTGGGATTTGATGGCTTTTATGTCTTCATAAGCAGTGCCTTGCCCTAGAATACCTGGGCTTAGGGGAAACAGGGAGGCTGTATTCTATGCAGAGCATCAGCATGTCTGGAAAGGAAATCCACTGAGCTTTGTTGTTTTCTCCTGTCCTTTAATGTGCCATAGGAAATGGTGGAGGCTGCGGGTGAAGATGAGAGGGAGTTGGCTGCAGAAATGGCTGCAGCCTTTCTGAACGAGAATCTTCCTGAGTCCATCTTCGGCGCTCCCAAGGCAGGGAACGGACAGTGGGCCTCTGTTATTAGGGTGATGAACCCCATCCAGGGAAATACGTTAGATCTGGTCCAGCTAGAGCAGAATGAAGCTGCCTTCAGGTAAGAAGCATTGCCAGATGCAGTAAGAATCTCTGCTTGTGATGAGTCTTTATGTGGGTGTTTTTCCTTCTTTTGCTCAGCTGTTAGCGAGTTGAAATCCAGATGCGGCATGTTATCAGGAGGCTGGCTTGAAATGCCAGAAGTGATTTCCACGTGCTTAAAGCTTTTGTCTTGCCTTTCCTTCCCTTCCCACCCTGATCTGTCTGCATGTGACACTAAGAGCTGGTGCTCCAGATGTGTTTGCTGGACCCCAGTGCCTAAAGAACAACACGGGGATGTAAATGGCAGATAAGAGAGTGGGGAACAAGAGAATGTGCTGCTATCTCTCACTTCCCTTTCTCGTCCAGATAAACTGAGCATATATTAAATGGAAAGGAAGTGTCAGAGGGACTGGAGGGGAAGACCAACACAATAACCATGAAGAATAGCAAGTGCCTCAGCAGGTGAAGTGGAGTTAGGTCATGCTAGTCCAAAAGGCTGATTCTGTCCTGTTTTGTCCAGGATTCCCAGCCTGGCTGAGCTAGGCACCAGGCAGGAAATAACACTGGAAGATGAGGAAGGTTATATGTACATGTCCAGATTGGAACAGCCTTTGAAAAACAGCTTCTACTGGAGATTTGCACATTGCTAGGCCGCGTCCAGCCTGCGAAAGCATAAAAGTAATGCTTTGGGCATTGTGAAAACATAAAAGTAATGCTTTGGTCATATGCGGCAGCTGGAGCGCATCTTTTTATATAGGGACTGTGGAAGAACGAAGGAATCTGCATTAAACATTTCTGCAAGGAGGAAAAATGACCTCCGAAAATGAAATGTCAGTGTTGGAAGGGTGGGCTCTGAAATCTCTGTCAGGCTACGTCAAGTTGTGCTGTCAGGGAATCCAGTGCAGCGTTGGTTTGTGTCGTGATCACACTGATCTGGCATGTCTTCTCATTCCCAGTGTGGCTGTGTGCCGGTTCTCCAATACTGGTGATGAGTGGTACGTGCTGGTGGGAGTCGCCAAGGACCTGATTCTGAACCCGCGCTCGGTTGCTGGGGGATTTGTCTACACGTACAAGCTGGTGAATAGTGGTGAGAAGCTGGAGTTTCTGCACAAGGTGAGAGGGGTGAAAAGGCCTGTCTGGGTGACTGGGTCGTTTACAGGCAGTACTGGAATAGCTGTTGTTTCACCCTGAATGCTACAGTGATATTGCAATACTCGATGAATCCTGGGCAAGAGCATCACGCTGATGTTACACACTGGAAGCAGCCTCTCAGAAAATAAGCTGACTCCTCCCAAATCACTCGGGGCATCATTTTTAGAGCTGAGAACTGAACACAGATCTCCTGAGACTCCCATGCCTTTGGCCTCAGGTCTTACCCATCTAACTGGGTAAATGGGAAAGGACCGGTGTTTTTCATGCCCCTGTTAGGGAGGGGAGAGAAACAGCTCTGTTTCCTCTTTGGAGTATGAGCTCAGAGAGCTGTTCTGAGCACTTGTTTACAAAGTGAATTCATACTTGGGTCACTTGAGCCCTGGTGCTCAGGCTCTCAGTCCTTGGCTGGCCACATGAAGCTGGTGTGAGCTGTCATCTTTCTTCTGATGCTGTTTTGGTTGCTTGTAGAAATGATTAGCTGCCTAGTGACCAACTTGCTTGACAGGTCTCTGGGGCTTTAGTGAGGGTTTCAGCAGAACTCCGTTAAAACAAAATTCTGTTCTCCTTCTCGCGTGCTTCCAGTATGGCTGAGATTTGAGCAGATGAGCACGTGGAAAGGAATGTTGTGACTTACTCACTTCCTACGGTCCTGATGCAATGAGTGGGTTCTGTCCTGGACCAGGGCCTTTTCTGGTGCCACTGAACACCCACTTGGAAGTTGGCAGGCCTGATGATGTGAAATAACTTCTCTTAGCCAGTGCAACCGAGGTGGAGATGCTGTAACTGGAAGCTCTCTACATGTTCCCGTTCTCTGCTGTGGCTGATCCCTTTGGATTGATTACTGGGTGGAGATTTTTCAGCCCTGTCCGAGTTACTGGAATTGTGGGCGCACCAATTGTTCAGATGTAACGCTTCTTCAGTGGCAGCTTCAGAATGTCTGTGGCAGATGGCTGAATTAGATTCATGCCTTTGTTTTAAAAACAGACAATCTGGATGGATTTAGGCAAAGCATAAAATCTTTGTTGGGGATAAAGCAAAACTAAGAACCCAGGCAACAAGATCCTTTGCTGCCTGCCCGGCGTGGGATTCTTACAGCAGTCCTACACTTCAGTTAAAGTGCACTGCCAGCAGTGTGTTGTCTGTGTAGTACCCAGAGCTCTGTTAGCACCACGTGTGGTATGTGCTGCTGTCGAAAGGCTTACAGAGGACTGACCTTTTGCTCCTCCTTTAGAAAAAGATTGTGATTAGCCTTTTGCGTTGAAAGCCTTGGCACAGGCCAACAAGCTTGGACCGAACCATTAGCTGAGTCCATTCTGAAGCTTGGTGTAAGGTTAGCTCTGTTAATGGGGGGTCTCACAGTTGTCATCTTCCCTCTGTAGACTCCTGTGGAGGAAGTTCCTGCAGCCATTGCTCCGTTCCAAGGTAGAGTCTTAATTGGAGTTGGAAAGCTCTTGCGTGTTTATGACCTGGGGAAGAAGAAACTGCTTCGGAAGTGTGAGAATAAGGTACTGGCTTTTGTTCTTGACCAGGGCTGTTAACTTGGAGCGAGTGACGCTTTGCAGGAAGCATGAAACAAGGCTTTAGCTGCTACTCCAGCCCAAGTGTGTCTGCACTTGCACTTCAGAGCTGTGTGTGCGCCTTGCTGGCGTGCGCTGGCTGTCTAGAGCAGTGTCGGCAGCTCTGGCTGGACCAGGCTGTTGTGCTGCCCCTCTGCGCCCCAGGAACACATTGCTTTCCCGTCCCCGTTCAAATAGCAGTGTTGGAGATTCCTTTTTGTACCAGCTCAACGCAGGCTGTTAACGGCAGCCTGCAAGAGTTTCACAAAGCCTGTACGGACCATGCCTTTGGCTGTCTGCTGCAAATGTGAGAGGTCTTACCCAAATACAGAATGACCACTGCTGTGAATGTTTCCTTAGGTTAGGTGATCAGCAGGCTGGGGACAGAAGTTGGAGAGTGCATATGAGCACCTCTTCAGATCTCCAGAATGTTGAAAAGGGAATTTTCTCCTTGAAGTAGATGGTCCTTCTTGCTGAGCATCTCTGGTACTTTAGGAAATTGCAGAGCATGGTTTTCTAACTCTTAATTGCCTGCTCCTCCCTCTCTCGTGCAAGCTGCAGAACCTGTGCCAGTTGCTTATTACTGCACAAAGGAACTCCAGCAAGCTCACAGGCAGACTGGGAAACTGTAGGGGAATGTTTTTTGTGTGTTGGGGTGTTTTTTGTTTTGTGTTTGGTTTTTGTTTTTTTTTTTTTTCCCCTAAAGCATGACTCACACAAAAAATTGAAGCTTTCTGTCCTGGGTCTTTCGTGACCGCAGTAGTGAGGGGACACTGAAGCAATGCCTGCTGGCGGGACTGTCTCTGGCATCCCAGTTCATAGGCTCACCAGCAGTGCTTGTTCTCTGGACGCTACTCGCGTTCAGCAGGCTGAGAATGCCATGTGGTGGATGTTAGGTTGCAAGGGCCCTGTGTGGACAGTGTATTTAGATTGGGGCTATAGCATGCGAGAAATGAGAGGTAGTTTTGGAGCGAAATGGTGGGAAATGGGGAGTGAGCCATAGTTCACAGGGGGAAGTAGTGTTTCGGTTGGAGTAGTGTAGAGTTAGTGGGTTACGCTTCCCTGTTTGAAGCACTTGGGTTTTGTTCTTTCTCTCTCAAAAGCACATTGCCAACTACATCTGTGGGATCCAAACCATTGGGCACAGAGTGATTGTTTCAGACGTTCAGGAGAGTTTCATCTGGGTGCGCTACAAAAGGAATGAGAACCAGCTCATCATCTTTGCTGATGACACCTACCCCCGGTGGGTCACTACAGCAACTCTCCTGGATTATGACACTGTGGCTGGAGCAGACAAATTTGGCAACATCTGCGTGGTGAGTGTGTCACGGAGAAGTCAGTGCTTTTTGGACACGACATATTTTTCCTTAAAACATCCATGATTTGTCTTAAAAGTATGAGAATCTGTGCTTAGCTGGAGACAACGCCCTGTACCATTCACTTGTTTTTACAGGGTGACTAGCTGTCGTCATAGCGGATGGCTGCAGTTTATCGATTTGTCAATTAAAGCAAACAAGTTAAAGCATCAGCAGGTCAAAAAACATTTCTGAAGCATTCGATAACTTGTGTTGAAATTGCCCCGAAACTGGCTGTGAATAAGCCTTGCGACGAAGCTTGTGACTGTGAAAGGGCCCAGGAGAACTTGTGCCAGGGTTATCACTCTTACTTTCCCTGGCTAAACCTCGTGGCTGGCATTTAGCTTTCTCTGTCACTTCCTCTTGAAGTTGGCTTTGTCAGTGCTGACACTTCCCCACTTGGCTGGGTTTCAGCAGGGGAGGAGGAAAGAATAGATGGTCTTTCTGCCAGATCTTTGATCTCTTTCTGAAGTGTGCTCGGGTGCTTTAGAGCTCAGAGTTCAGCAAGTGTCAGACGCTGCGCCTGCTGGATTTGGCCGACGCACACAAATCAATCTGCTTCGGTTTTCCTGCCCCACATCCGTCAAACTGTCTCCTTAGCGGGAACCACCTTCAAACCGTTTTGACCATACCTCCCGGGGTGATCTGCAAGTGCCAGGCCGGGCAGACGCCGGTCAGGGAGTCCTGCCCGTGTTTTTGAGTGATGGGCCATCAGTCTTGACAACACGGTTGTCATTTAAAGGCTTTGTCAGGTGGCAAATGGATGATTTTGCTGTAAGTGTAAAGTGATTCTTGTAGAGTCCGCAAAAGCGGCCTTTCAAAGACCCCAGTGATTCTCCAGAGGTAATGTGCTGCTTCTCTGCAGCTTGTTGACTCTTCCTTCCTCTTTTGACGCAGGTGAGATTGCCTCCCAACACCAACGATGAGGTAGATGAGGATCCCACAGGCAACAAAGCTCTCTGGGACAGGGGGCTTCTTAATGGAGCATCACAGAAGGTAACGCTCCATGGGAAGCACGCGGTTATTGTGGGAAAAGAGCATGCTGCTTTTCTGTCAAGTCCTCTGCGGTGTTGTCCAGGAGATGTGTTGGCAGTTCTGCTTCTCCACATCTACCGTGCGGCGGGTGATCGGTTTTCAGTGTTGCTGGGAGCCAAATTCGGTTTCTGAAATCACGGCCGATGCCTATTCAGTGATGTTTGATTGAGGCAGCACGCTCGTTTTCTTTTCCTGCTTCCCCTTGTTACTTGCATCCGTTTGTCCAGCTCAAGAGGGTGGTTCAGTGGCACGCTGAGTTTTGCCATCTGGTCACAGGTGGAAGGCACTTCCTCTAGAGAAAGGCGTTTCAGAACTAGCAGGCGGCCAAATTTATTCTGCTTTCCTCTCTCAAACCTTTTGATGCTTTTATATAAGCTAAAGAAAAAACACGCTTTTGTGGTTGACTTTTCAGGCTGAAGTGATTATGAATTACCACGTGGGAGAGACGGTGCTTTCCTTACAGAAGACCACGCTGATCCCAGGAGGCTCTGAATCTCTTGTCTATACCACCTTATCGGGAGGGATAGGAATCTTGGTCCCTTTTACTTCCCACGAGGTAAGCAAACCCCATCATTATGCTGCAGACTTGCTGCTTTTCTGTGCGCTCATCCCCAGCCGGTGTTTTAATGTGCCGCATCCCTTGAGGGAGGCTGTAGGGCTCTGCAGCACGTGAAAACACGGGCTGCAGGAAAGCCTGTGGCTGTGGGACAGGCTCCGATGCACAGGGGAGGAGGAGGAGCTTGTTAAATCCTCATTCTACGTTGGTTCTGTGAAGAGAGCTTTTCTTGTTGGCACTGCTGTTCTAAATCTGTTTGTGCTCCAGAGTAGCTCTCGGGTGACTTAGTGTCTATGAGGAGGGATCCTTTGGCACGCTTTGTGTCGGCTGTAAACTCTGTTGATCAGGCATTGATGCTTCAGGTCCTGAGGACCTGCTCCATTTGCTGTGGCCTCCTGGAGCAGCGGATGCCGAGACATTCCCTCTTTGAGCTGCACCGCTGCTCTGTGCTCCAATTCTTGGGAGGCTGATCCTGGCCAAGGTGGCACAGTTGGCTGCTGAGCTCTGCTGTGGGTGCTCCTAGGGTGGAAGTGGTGAGGGGGTGACCGTGACTAGGGCCGCTGTGTGCAGAACCTGGCAACAGCGGTGTTTCAGCCCGCGCAGGAGCTGGCTGATGGGTGTCATCTTGCCTCGCCTGTGGCATTGACGTGTAGCAAACTGTTCTCTTACCGATTCTTAACCTCCCCAGGATCACGACTTCTTCCAGCATGTGGAAATGCACTTAAGATCTGAGCACCCTCCTCTCTGTGGACGAGACCATCTCAGTTTCCGCTCCTACTACTTCCCGGTGAAGGTAAGGCCTGAGTATTTAGGATCAACTGGTCGTGGGGGTGCAGAGGCTTGCTCTGGGACACGGAACGGCCAGGCAAGTCCCGGTTGCTGTTCAGTGGGGAAGGCTGGGGCAATGTAAACCGTAGGTGGTGGCGGGAACTGAACTCTTGGATAGCATTCTAAGGAGAGCAGTACTTGGCACTGCGTACTGTGCCTGTTTTGGTTTCTTAACCCTTGTAATGACCCTTCTGAGGGTTGGTATTGAGACCCAAGCCCAGAGGTGGAGCTGCTGTGCCTCTCTGCTTGCCGCAGCATCTCCTTTTTCCGTCAGGAGCAGCAGCATTGCGTAGCTGTTTGCATGGCTGGGTCAAACTGGCTGATGCCTGGGGTTTTTTTCCACCACCATTGAAAAAGGAAATCTCACAAGAAATAGCTGTTCCTGCCTATTTCTGCTTTTGAGGAACCGTGTTTTGAAGCTGTCAGCTGTTAAATGCTGTGACCGGCAGGGACCAGAGTAATGTATGTAGTGTCTGTCAGAAAACTGTCCCAGCAGCTGAAGCTGTCCAAGCGCAGAGGGTGTTCTTGTTCTTGAGCTTGGGGCTGATTTGCAGCGTGCGCGGTCTCAAAGATGTCTCCCGTCTGACTAAAGATGCCCTTCAGTCATCTTTTGGAGCCTCCCCCCGCCTTCCCAGCACGGTGCTTGGACCCGAGTCGGGTCTGCCTTCCCTTCCCTTGTGTGATTCTTCAGCTGCACCCAGGCTTTTTGGGTTTCTCCTTCATTAATCAAGCCGGCCAGTAATTAATTTGATGCTAACTGCTGCTATTCAGCAGATGAGGTCACCGAGCATGGTCTTGTTTCCAGGACAGGCTTAAGAAGCTCCTGGGAACAAACTGTTTGTTGCCATTTTTCCCCGTTTAGGCAGGGTTCAGTGCCTCTGTGTTGTGTCGATTCAATGCTCTCCTCCTTGCCCCTCCAGAATGTGATCGATGGGGACCTGTGTGAGCAGTTCAACTCCATGGAGCCTAACAAACAGAAAAATGTGGCCGAAGAGCTGGACCGGACCCCGCCCGAGGTGTCCAAGAAGCTGGAAGACATCCGCACGCGCTACGCTTTCTGAGCGGCAGCTGGCAGGAGCGGAGCTTCTCGCTGGGCTCCTATGGACACTCTTCCAAGCACGGTTGGGAGGAGGAATGCGTGCTTTTTTTTCCCCCTTTTTAAATATTGGTTAATCCTCTCGGTTTATGTTTCAAAGTAATGTGACTCCAGTAAATGCAGTGTCAGATATTAGGTCTCCCGACGCATCCCGCTGCTTATGTGAAGGCTCCTGACATTCCGGCTGCCAGCTAGAGAGATTCCCTCTGGGGTAAGCGCCAGAGGAAAGGCGCAGACAGACCCTCAGCCCCATCTCCTTTAGGATGGGGGAGCCCGAGGGTGTCTTGTGCTGGCCTTGCCGAAAGCCCTGTAGGGCAGATCCAGCTGAGCCTTTGTAGGATCCGAGTGGGTTTTGCAATTTCCCAGCTTTTTTGATAAAGGAAGAAACAGCTGTGGCGTGACTCAGGATTGCCAGGCTCCTTTTAGTAGTCGGTGGCGAGAAGCTCTGGGCTTCCACCAGCCCTGGGAGCAGCCGGCGGGAAGCCTGGCTGTGTGGAGGGGCGTAACTGTCACACTTGTCTCGAATGTTTTCTTCGGAATTGCAAGGGGTTTTTTTGGACTCCCCGTTTCTGACTGTTTTCCCTGTAAATAGAGTTTTGTACAATGTTGACTCTCTTGGGGGTGGGGAAGAGGGAGGCCTGAGGAGTCTGGGACTTGATTTGTTTCATAATAACTTTGGCAAGAGCGGTGTCTCCAAGCTGTGACTGTGAGCAGCACACGAAGAATAAAAAGCTTGTGGGTTGTTGTTTTTTTTTTTTTAAACTAGCCTGACTCTGGAGCTCCTTTCCTTCGTAGCAGCTGTTGCTGACCTGGTGGGGGAGCAGGGAAGGGTGGAGGAGGGAGTACCGAAACGTGCGCACCCTCAACCCCGTGCCCTGCGCGCTTGCTGGAGCCGTGCTGCGACCCTGCAGGTGTTGGCTGCCAGCCCCTCTGTCTCCCCGCTCCGCCTGCAGCTGGCCCCGAGCCCCGCAGCGCATCCTGCAGCCAGAGCCGGGCCGCCCCGGGACCCAGAAAGTGGGGTACACAGAGAAAGGGTGGGAGGGAAGGGTCTTTCCCCCCCAGCTACTGTTTCTCCAGCCCTTCCAGGGCATGGCTGGGGCTCTGGGAGGAGCAGTTGGCTGCAGGAAGGTGTTTCCCAAAGGAGTTTCTCCTGGCTAAGCTGGCTGCAAGAGCCAAAGCTCATCCTGGTCTTCCCTCCTCCCATCTCCGCTTTACTCCTGGGAGTGGGAGTAAGTCCTCCCCTGATGTGTCGCATCCCATCAAAGGGCCTGCCAGGGCTCGGAAGGGCAGGTAACCCCTGGCCCAGTGACGTGCTGCATCGAGCTGCGGGTGCCGCATGGGGGTGAGGGTGAACGCACGCACTCCTGCCCTGTCCTTTGCCCCCTCCTGCTTCCGCTCGTTGCTATGGGACCGTTGCTGGCAGGGGCTTAACCCAGGGCTGCTGCACCCTTTGGCTCCGGCGTGGCACCCGGCATGGCACCCAGCCACCGCTGCCTGCCGCACCCCGTCTCCGCCTGGGGCTGAAGGGCTTTGTGCTCCCTTCCCACACCTCGCCGGGGACGGCCGCGTCACACCAGCGCTACATACGGGACCTGAACTTGGTGGGGCTCATCGCGGATGTGGAGTGCCCACCCCTTGCTCCCCGCGTGCCCCGTGTCCTCCCCTGTGCCGCGATGGCCGCTCTGCATCGGCGAGCGCTTGCCATGGCAGCTGACTTAAGTGTGAAATTGCACTCTGGGGGTTCCAAACTGATTCCACGCACAAGGATTTTGCATCCTTGGCCGGGCCTGAGCTAAATAACCTGTGTCCAGCACAAGGCAAAGCGGTTTGTCCCGCAGGGTGCTGCGCTCCTGCTGCTACCGGAGAGCAAAGCTCCCGGGTGCCGATGCCGTGTGCCGGGGGCTCTTTGCCTTGGGCTCGCTACCAGCGGTGATTTCCAGCCCGGCGCAGCCAAGGAGGGCAAACCGCCTCCGGCTCCGCACTTTCCCTTCTCTTCCTTGTCCCATCCTGCCTGCCAAGCTGATGACTACGTGGGCAGGGAATGCTATTAAATGGCTTCCTCTATCTCCCCGCAGCACACGCGGGCAAAATCCTTGCGGAAACCTAGGTGAGGAGCTGGGCCGGCTCCTTTTCCTTCTCGGAGCTGAGCGTCTGGTGTCCAGCCCGGAGCTGGGAGGGCGGCGAGGGCAGTGCCCGGGGCCGGGGTAGGAGGGGGCTAAGCTTGGCAGGAGAGCGGCCATGGCCCTGACGCCGTGCCAGGGGAATCCCAGCGCTCCTCTCCTCGCCTGCAAGAAGTGCATTCCTTCCCACGCGTTTCCCTGGGAGCGCTGACCCCCTCTTTGATAGCTGGTTTCTCTCGCTGACCCCTTGGCCGCCCGGCAGCCCCGAGGACAGAAGCGGCCAGTTCTCCCGAGGGGCTTTTTGGGGCGGTGGGAGGGGGAGGACGGTGTCCCCTCCACCCCCTGCTGCTGGCAGGGGTTCGGCCCCGAAGCGTCCTGAGAAGACAACGCGGGCTTGGGCCAGAGGGAGCGGGGAGTCCTGCTGGCCTGGGGCCAGCCAGGGACCCCCCAACGCCTCTGCCATCCCCCTGGGCTACCTTCCCCGCCCCCAGCGTGGCCCTCGCACAGGCGCGTGCTGGGGCACCCACCATGAATGGACCCCAAAATGTCCCCGAGACACCCGGTCACTGGCACCCAGCGCCCTGGGGGTGCTGGTGCTGGTGGAGCGGGGCACCCCGGGGGGCCTGGGGGTGCGCGGCGCGGTCAGCCGAGCGCCCCGGGGTGCGTGTGGGCACCCAGGCGGGTTGGGTCAGCACCCTGGGGACACGCTGGGAGGATGGCCCCGCACCCTGAGGAGCCGGGGGGCACGCAGTGTGGCTAGCTGAGCACCCCTGGGGGCACCCAGCCTGGGCTAGCTGAGCACCCTGGGGACAGTGGGGTGGACTAGCTGGGCACCCGGGGGACACCAGCATGGGTTAGCTGGGCAACTTAGGGACACCTAGTCTGGGCTAGCTGAGCACCCTGTGGACACCTAGTCTGGGCTAGCCGGGCACCTTGGGGACATTGGGGTGGGCTAGTTGGGCACCCTGGGGTCACCTAGTCTGGGCTAGCT